>KK122256.1:129182-139813 GCA_000611955.2 Stegodyphus mimosarum
GATAAATCGCCGTTTCTGCATTACGCCAACGATTGAAATGTTTTTCGAAGCCTTCACACACCCTTTATATACGCTCAACTGCACTGTGCTGCCACCTGCCTTCTGTGATTGGTTATTTAACTCTGACATGGAAAGTACGTGGTGGTCACATTAATGTGACTGGACTGTGTATTAATATTTAGCTGTCAGTACTCCTGAATTACAAAGCTGTAACCAATAGCAATGTCTTGCAGATGCCAAATTTTCGATTTCAGATAGAAAATAAATATGAATTTGAAATTTTTTCTTTGCGTTATTATTATTATTGCTTACGTATGTTTTTATCGATTAACGTTTTCTACCGCTGTGCTCTTTTGAGTCCCATTTCCCGAGATCTGTCACTCCAGAAGTAGAGAAATAAAATAGACACTAGGAAAAGCACGCGCATATACAACATTACTACTGATATAGTGCGACCGTCACAAACGCAATCTTGGTTTGCATTTTTGCCAAAACACTTAGAATCGTCCAGAAGGGGTGTTAATTACGTGTCGCGAGGCGACGGGTCACATAAGGAGCATTCTGTCATCACATGCTTTTCGCTTTCATGTAAGCAGAAATTAAGATTCGCAATCTAGAAATCAAGAAAGTTGAATATTTTTTCGTTTATGAATTTTACATGAACAATGCATATTCCATTGCGTATTTTAAAAAATAACATCATTAAAAATCATGGAATTTGGTTTTTAGCAGAAGTATACTTTTTATAGTTGAGAAAAGAATGGTTAACAGGTTTTCACCTTGTTTGAGCGCAATGTATCAACATCGAAGTTGATTTAATGTGACATTTGCCAGTATTATAATGGTAACATTTACCTGTATTCTAATCTACATTTGTCAGCATTACAAGAATATCTTTCTTTTTTTAAAAAAATAAATTGCGTGTTTTTACCCCTAGCTTATATAGAATGATAATGCTTATACATTTTAGCAAAAATCAAAAAGAAATGTCATGATTATTCACAACAGTATAACTATTATAATTAATTAAATAACTATAATAATCATTTAATACTGTATAATTATTACAACTAATTATTTCCCTTTTTCAGTGTGTAATAATGTACATACATTTAAGCTCACATATAAAAAATATATAGAACAATTATTAATTATAATATGATTATACTAATTATTTCTGTCGTACAGATTATAATAATTATTTATATCGTAAAATTATTGTAACCAATTATAATAATATTATTGGGAAACATGGTACTAATAATAAAAATTATACAGCAAATTATAATAATTAAGTAATAATAAAAACTGTTATACAATAACAATTATTTATAACAGTTTATCATTAAATTATGTATATATAGAAATATATAGAAGTTATACATATTTAAAAAATTAAGTTTTGCAAACACTCGTATTTTTGCCAATGTATAAATAAATAAATGCACAAAATTGAACACAATGTAATGAAACAGTTAATTACAGATGATAATCGACATTTCAGCTTAGATTACTTAAATGTAATTTTTGTCTTAATTCTTTGAACACTGCTAAAATAAATAGGGAAAAAATAAGAACGGAAAAATCCATGCTACATGATTCAAGTCTATTCTCCCTGTTTCATAAATAAATCGGTCCAAATGATTCGCATTCGTGTTTGCGCTCATAGTCGCGACTTTGACGGTCAAACTATATACTTTTTAGAGCAGCAGCTTGTACCTGTAACCTACATCGAACTTGCTGCGCCACTCCTTGGTACCTTACGATTACGTGCTTGGTGTTTAAACTTACTATGAATAAAGGAACTTCTCTTTCGAAAGAAATTTTGTTAAGCTTTGTCACGCAACGCTAGATTTAAAAAAACGTTTTTTGACTTGGACATTATAACTGATACTTACCAGACTCTACATAGTTCTCTGTCTTACTGTAAATCTCAGATGTATTTTAATTGATAATACTTTCACATAACTGTGTAATTATAAATAAACAATATTAATAAATTTTAAAGACATTTTTACTTTTTGTGTAGTTTTGTTAAGTTCTGTGACAGCGAATACTCGTTTGGTTCGGAACTGCATCTCTTTAATAATCATTACAGAGATCATTTTATCCGATTCTTTTATTCTTTTTTATAACAGTATCTCTCTAAGATACTAATTGAATTTTTCTTCTAATCAAAATCTCTCTCACAATCATGAACTGATACAGTGCATAATATTAAAAACAATTTTATTCATTGTTTTAATGACACTATATAATGTTCCTCAAAATGAAGACTACTTGTTTTTTCCGTTGCTTGAAAAAATGCATTGAATAGCATTATTTCCAAAACTCCAAAATATGTTAAATATGAAATTATATGCGGTTATCTGCTATGCAAGATTTAAAACCAATTCCTAACCCCACACAATACGAAAAATACATTAGGCCTCTGTCACATAACCCTTGAATGATTTTTTTGTCAAATATTCTTCGTCATAGACGCCAAGAATAGAAGTTTTAGATGTTATTCTACTCGCTCAAGTAGGCATATTTTGCACTAATAATTTTTTCTGTCATGGCATAATACTTTTAATGAGTTTTACTCGTAATAAAAGTATAAATAAGACATATTCTGAGCAAATGTTGAAAAAAACAAATAAATAAAAAAAGTTTTGCTGTAAAAATTACTCATTTTCATACAGTAAATAAAAAATTTTATCCAGTTAAATGTTTGAACAATGTGTTAATTTCGGGTATTCCTGGGATTTCTTATTTGAAAATTCGTTGTATTTCAAATTATAATCTGATTATTTAGTTTGTGATACTTTTATCCCAACTACTGGCAAAGTATGGAAATGTGTATTTATAAAAAGATAAAGAAAGTTTCCAACCTCCAGAATGTGATATAATTTCCCACTTTTTTAACTATGAAGAACCGGAAATTAGGAGAAATAAAACTAATTCCGTAAATTCTGCTTCTTTCTACAAAAAGGAAAAAAATTAATCTGCTTTCTAAGTATCGAAAGAGGGAAATTCCTAGCATACTTATTTTTCCTTTTGAGTTTAATAAAAATTCACCATGAAGTCAAAATATTCAAATCAGTTTAAATAACTAATGTTTGGTTTTCAATAGTCGTAAAGATATGAAATCAATTCGTATGGAATGCAATATCTAAATATCTTTTATAGAATCTATATGGATGGCATGAAACTATAAAGTGCAATGCAAGGGTTGAAAACAGATAAGGGCTGGGAAATCTAGAATTCACAGTTTTCCAAAGACCGTTCTAAGCAGCTTCTTGTATTAGTAAATAATGTTCACGCAACACAGAAAGAACCGAAATCAATAATCACGATTTTAACTTCCTTTTTTCCGAATTAATATAAATTTATGAATAAAAAAGTTGATTTAATTTTATACAAATTATATAAAGAACACATTCTTCTAGCGCCCCCTCCCCTTAAATGAATCGGTTTAGTGCGTAATAGCGACGCTAAATAAGTAAACTTATAAGGTATTTCTCCGGCCTTCTTAGCATGTCTTCGTGGTGCACACTCGGCGCGCATTCGAGAAGTCCGTGATTCGAGTCCCGACGAGGGCCTTGCTCATTTTTCACGTCTTTCAGCATCAAAACTACTAATGTCTCTACAAACTTGTCATTATTTAAATCCTCCAAGAAAGAAAGGGGAGAATCCTATTGTGTTGGTATTCTTTTATTTATTTTTTTAATTTTATTTTATTTTGATTCTGAATCTGAAAGAACTGATATTTCGCCAGGTATTCACTAACTTCTTTTCTAACATATAAGCTCGAATTTTGAAATAGTTTAAATGTCTTATGTAATAATAAGTAATGATGATATTTTCGTTCATTTGAAAACAATAATTATTCTCTAATACTGGAATCGCTAGTAATACATAGTTTACACGGAATGTACCTAATTTAAATTGGAAGAATGTAATTTCTTTTGTCTTATTCCCGGTTTACAGACATCCGACCTTTTTCTGTAAATAGGTAAAAGGAATTTATTTCAGTTCAGGCTAAAATAAAATATACACAATATACTTCACTCTGTCCCACTGTATTATCTTAACGCTGAGTTTATTGGGTTTTATTAACAAGAAAAAAAATATAATCAGAACATTTGGTACAATGAAAGCATATATGAGTAATTCAATAAATGAAATTTATACGCTCATTCGGAGAGATATATACTCCATCCCATTATTACATAAATTTCTGATGCCCATGCCAAGAAGAAATACAATTCGATATATTATTCCAGACCATATATGCAACAATAAATGTTTATATTTCCGGCGAAAGACCACAAACACGTTTTTTAAGGTGCATCGCGGCGGCAGATTTACTGGTTTCCAATAATATAATGCATAAAATTTATCTCGATGAGATAATACCATCTCAAAATATGTAAATTAATAAGTTTCAAGGCCTTTTCTGTTATTCAGAATCTAATGACTCTAAGTAGACTGTACTATCTTTTTTTCCTCTAAAAATTTGTAGTCTTTCACGCTGAACTGCAATTTTTACAGCGTTTTATGAAAGATCCAAAAATATAAAATAAACTATCTTCGGACATCTATTTTTGCATTGCGCTCATTATATTTTTTTACTTCCTCATCTGAGAAGAGAACTTCTCTGTGCATACGTCTCTTCAGTGTTGAATAGTACCCAGAAATCACCTGACACAAACTTCGAGCTATATGGAATATATTCCAGTGCTGTTTCAGTGATTGCACACAATTCTATCAATGCCTCAATAGCAACATCCAGCTGGTTCATTACTCTGAAGCAAAAGTCAGTCAGTTCTGCTAATGGCTAAGCTGTAACCTGCGGCTGGTTATTGTTCTGGAGCAAAAATTACCATTTCTTCAGTACACCCGATCTTATCTTCTTTATTGCTCCATCCAAATGGTCTTTAAGAACGTCTACGTATTGGTGACCTTTTGAATCAACTTTTTGGAGCGGGTAGTCAACTGTGAATTTAGCATGGCTGCTGATGAACCCCGTCAATGTTTAATGCCATCCCAGTTTTGAGGAACACCCCCACCGCATGAAAACCTAATATTCTAATTTCCTTGTTTTTCTACCATCAGCCTCTCGAAAGTATTTTAAATGCTCACATGTCACAAAGACGCTATATATTTGGAAACATCCACGCCTTCTCCGGGATTCGAAACAGAGCCCGAGGTATGGCAGTTGGCTCAAACCATTAAGCTAACAGGGAGAGCGTACTAGTCACCGATCATTATCAGCCAGCTGATTAACCGTACTGAAATTTGTGGGTAGGTTAGCAGTGTTGATATACTTAAGTTGACACACATAACCTCAGTGAATGAAGACCCAGAACGTGCTTTGTCCATCATTTGCGTGATATCATTTTCGAATTGTCTGCACCATTGAAATGCTAAAGCAAGGTAAAGTGCTTCATTATCATATGCATGCCATAATATTTCAACTGTTTCAAAAGCGGTGTTTCCAGTTTTAACACAAAATTCAATCCCACTCCTGCGTATTTTCCGAGAGACCTCTTCCTCATTTGCGATGGCAAAGCATGCTAGGTGCTTTCGCTTACGATGGCCAAACAGTGAAGGCCATGGCTGTCCAACTAAAGGTCCGCCACGTCGACATACACTTTCAAAATCCCCAGTACAAAACTGTCACATTTAGCATAAGGAAAAATAAAAATAAAAGCAGTCTTAGGACTTTATACTATGCCTACCAGCGCTTGTACTATGAGATTGTATGAGCATTTTATTATGAAACTGCACAAATTACGTAAATATTTATTAATGAATATTACAAACATGTATTAAACATCAAAACACAGCAAACTGCTTGCAAGTAGAAATTAGTACGATAGTACTTTAGATCGGGAGGTATTGCATTTAGGGTCTTGGCGGCATTTGGTAATAGAAGGATCATGAGCTCTTCGGTAAGTGGCTAATTACATTTTATTCTGATACACACCATTCTTTTCTTTACATTTATTGACGTGCAGAAAAGACTATCATCTATCCCTTTATAGCCAAACAGGAGCAGGGAAAAACCTTTCCAGTTTATCCTTTAATGTCTTGGAGAGCAACCAGAAAGAAATGGAATTTTTTAATGCTTATAAGGACCTAATATTTTAGAAGAAGATTTGTTGATATCGAAACAAATGAGGATCTACGTGTTTCTTAATTTGCCTTGTAATAGGGTTATATAGGGCACAGTATTAAATATAACATGACTGCAGATATAGGCACATACGGGGTTCCTCTTAAGCAGTACCTTTCTAAGTGCCCTGACACCCAGATGCAATTTTTAAATGTGCGCCTCTTACTTTTTTATATGTAGTTAAAATTTAATGATCAAAACTCAAATGAAATCTACCAGGTAATAGAAAATGTAAAAGTTCAATAATTTGAGAAGAATAAAAGATGGCACAATGGAGTTTTCATAGCAGTAAAAAAGAAAACAGATTTTTTTTAATTATGAAAGATATGTATTTTCTCAACAGGTGACCTACATGCCTGTAAAATAGGGATGGCTATCAGTATTACTTTAAATATGATTATAGTAGTTAAAATGATGACAACTTACAAATGTGAAGTAGGATTTCTTCAATTGTCAGATGCCAAACAGGATTGCTTGAACTGGTTTTTTAATGTGTGTTAAGCACAGTGAGACCATCAAATGATGTAATATATTCTCTTCAGGCTCACATCAGTGCATTCTTCCGGTAATGCTGTATAGTTTAATATAATAATCTGTAATGTAATAAATCTTCCGGTAATGCAATAAAAGTAAGTACGTTTCATTTCTTTGTATAGGTTTAGTGAGATAATGTTGTCAATTTCTTTAGTTTTGATCATGGTTGATGGGCGGTAGGTCACCAGATGGATGGTAGGTCACCTGTGATTAGAATATCGACATTTTTTATTGCCGTAATAATTACATTTTTCACCCACATGTAATTTTTCATTTGCGTCAGAAATTAATAGCAGCACAATTCGCAACGCAAAAAAAGATTAAAGATGTTCATTGTGACGGCCGAAATTCACGAGAATGGCCATCAGACGTAGCACGGCACTCCGCACATCATTGAAGAAAATCAACTATAATCCCCTGTTACAGGATGGCGAATGATGTCTTTCAATAAAGCCAACAACGTGGACTGACGTCTGTACACTTATGACTTCAAGAAGCTTCACGTCAGTGAGGTTATATGGATATGGTAAAGCGTACGATGGCTATCTGTCTAAGGGGAGTGATGCCATCGTGGAGCCCTTTCTAAGGTAAACTGTCTCGTATTCAAGCTATACATAAGGAAAAACCAAGAAACCTAACTACGAAGAGAGCCTGGGATCGAACTTTAGTCCTGGTATTCAGCGGTTTTAACCACTCAGCCAATAGCGGGTCCTTTATAACCAAAGTCACAAGGTCGCCTCGTCAGTCCTCAGACAACTGACAGCAAGTTCCCACTGTTTCTATTTGTTCAAAAGCCCAGTTATCAAATTCACGACGTCTTTCGAAATCGGTTGGTATCGAATCCTGTACTAGTCGGATTTCGTAAGGATACAGCTCTAGGATGATCCTGAGTTCAGAGTTGAGCAAGATTGTAAATGTAATTAAAACATGTAATTGTAATTAGATTATGCAATTACTTTGTAATGGCAATTAAATTGTAGTTATAATTATATTGTAACTGTAATTCGATTTTGCAATTACTTTGTAATTGCAAATGTATTGTAATTATAATTACATCTTAATTCTGAAAACGAATTTCATTTACAATGTAATAGCAGTTACAGTTCAAATGCAGTGTAATTGCAGTATTGTAATAATAATTAACAATATTGTAATTAAAACCACATTACAGTAACTATACAGATGTAATTAGATTATGCAATTACTCTGTAATTATATTGGCATTGTAATTGTACTTACAAAGCAATTGTATAATCTAATTACAATTACATAGTAATTGTGAAATCTAATTAGAGTTACAATGCAATTGCAATTACGCCGTAGTTCTATAATGCAATTGCAATTACAATTACGTTGTAAAGTAGGTAATCACAATTACGTAATAAGCAAAGCAACTGCCATTCATAGTTTCAGTTACATAGCTTAGCGAAATCGTGATTATAATTGAAAATTACTGTAAATAATAGTATATTTGAAATGGTTCACAATTTTGATAGCGAGTTGTTAAATAATACAAAGGTATAATCACATATAAGAAATTTATTAGTACTGTGTTTCTATGAAAATAAGCCTGAGATCGTCAGGCAGACGGCGCTTTACTGCCGAATGACCCAGTCCAGACATAACACAAATGCGCATTTGAAACAAATGAACGTGGTTGCGACAAGATAGTATCTTCAGTATTCAGTTCATCGCGTTAGCAACGGGCGTTTAGCACTTGATCAACAGTAAATTTAAAGGATAACAAATTTTGATGCAGAGATAAAATGAATGCAAAAAGAAAGAGCTATTCCGCCGACTACAAGAAAGGATTTGTGGAAGACTCCAGAGATAAAAATCTTACAACTTTCTGCAAAAAGAAGAAGTATAGTCCGAAAATTGCGATTAGTAACCTCAATTAAGAGGTCGACGAGGGAAATCTCAAGAAGCGTAAGTATGGATCAAGTTGGCAACCATTATTTGCTGAATTGGAACACATCATCTGTGAATGGATGCAGAAAAGCAAAAATGTTTGGTTGTTCGTAAGGCTGATATTCAAGTGTTTGCTCTTGCAAATGGCATCACAGCTAGACATAAGTAGTAAGCGGGGGTACTCAGCCGGCGGAAGTGACGTCACAGAAAAGGTGCGTGGTCTCCGCCATCTTGGATCACGTGACAACCGGAAGTGACGTAGACGGAATGACGTAAACGCGTTGAATTTCGTTTTTATTCTGTGGCAACGATTTTTTCAAAGTTTTTTATTTTTTGTGGCAACGACACTATTTGTTTATGTTTTTGGCAACGATACTATTTTTATATTTATGGCAACGATCACTTAAACCACGTGTTTGGAATGACGTTAATTTTATTATTTTCCTTTATTATTTTAGTATTTAATTATTTTTAATTGTGGTTCATTATTTCATATTTTTACTTTTTAATTATTTAATCCGTCATTATTTTTTAATTAGTTTTAATTGATTCCATTATATTTTAATCCATTTTTAATGAATTTAGTATCATTTTCCCTTAATTTTAAAAATAACTGCACGGCCGGGATTCGAACTCGTTATCTCTGGGATGGGAGGTCTGGCGCTTTAACCACACGGCAATCGTATTGTCCCTCCAAACTTGTTCTTTCACCTTGTCCACCCTCTTTCTCCATTTGACCTTGTACAGAGGGAATCACCATAATGTCACTAGGCTGAAGGATAGCGCATGCGCAAACCTCAACTTTCTAAGCCATTACTTTATTCTGTGCAGCTGTAAATATAAGATTTTCCACAGTTTAATTTTTTGCTTTATTATTAGGATATTTTTCATTGTTTTCTTTTTTTTTTCTTGCTGTTCTTACTTAATTAAACTTATACGTTTTATTTTTGCAAATGTAAACTTTACTGTTGCAAATTAATGTTTCCACAATTTATTTTTACATTTTCTATTCCCTTTTTATCCCTTTTCATATTTTTGCTTTAAAAACTATTTTACGTTTAACTTTTTTTTTTGACAAAAGTACAATTTATTTTTACATTTTCCTTTCCCTTTCTATTTTTGAAAAAGTTTTTTTTTTCCAAATTTATTCCTTTTCATATTTTTACTTTAAAAACTATTTTACGTTTAACTTTTTTTTTGACAAAAGTAATATTTATTTTTACAAGTTTATTATTTTTTTTTTCCTTTTCGCTTTTCATTTTAAAGAAGTTGTTACTACATTTTTTTCATTTTGTTTTATCCTTTTTTTTTTCTTCTTGTACTTACTAAATTAATTTTATATATTTTGCTTTTGCTAACGTAAATTTTACTGTCGCAAATTAAAGTTTCCACAATTTTATATCCGTCGAAGAAAATTTATTTTTGCATTTTCTTATCACTTTTTATTTTGCAAATTTTTTTCCCATATTTAATCCTTTTCATATTTTTACTTTAAAGACTTTTTTACGTTTAACTTTTTTGGTTTTTACAAAAGTAATATTTATTTTTACAAGTTTAATTTTCTTTCTTTTCGCTTTTTATTTTAAAGAAGTTGTTACTACATTTTTCATTTTGGTTTCAAAAAAGGAATATTTATTTTTTTTTTTCACATTTTCTTTCTTTTATATAAATGTACTTTTTTTCTATTCTTTAAAATTTTTTCGTGTTATTTTTTTTTTATTTTACTCTTAACTTCTTTCTCTTGTTTTAAATACTTATTGATGTTACATCTCCATTTCCTTCTGGAGGTCTTTATGGATAACATTTTCTGGAACATTAAACAGTATTTTTCTATGCAGTTTTAATAAAACATTACATTTCTTACTTTTCATACTACTAAATAGAAGATACTCAGAACTTTTCCTTCTAATCTATTGCACTAATTACTAATGACTGTACTAACTTTATGAAATACTACGCAAAACATTACGAATTCTCTTTTACACGTCTTACTTTTATTCAAAGGATACGCCAAACTGTGTCT
>KK122257.1:4567-42809 GCA_000611955.2 Stegodyphus mimosarum
TCCATTTTAGGTCCCGTCATTTTTCTTTTTTATGTAGCGGATTTCCCCTACTTTAATCTCAGTAGAGATTATTACGTAGGTTGTTATGCTGACGATACTGCGCTGGCAGTCCGTTCTAGACGTGCTGAAAACGCAACACGCAAATTACAAGATTTCATGCCTTTAGTTGAAGACTGGTGTCGTCAATGGCGCATTGCTATTAACGCACAAAAATCACAACTTCTGATAATTAGAAGAAGATTCGCTAAAGAAAACTTCAAAGGCTCTTTAAAGCTATTCAATGAAGACATCCCGATTGTACAAAAAGCAAACTATTCAGGAGTTGTGCTTAACTCTTCATTTACGTGGAAAGACCACATTAAGCAAATCACTCACAAAACCATCAATGTAATCCAAAGTCTTACTCCATTAATTGGCAGATACTCAAAATTAGATCTTTACAAAAAGAGACTCATCTTTACATCTATTATTCGTCCTATCATGACTTACGCTTCCCCGGCTTGGATTATGTATAAAAAGAACGATCTTAAGAAACTGCAAGTCATACAAAATAAATTTCTCCGCACTATTACAGGTGCGCACTTTTATGTTTCAAATTTGACTCTTCACACTGACCTACAAATTGACACCCTTGAAACGTATTTGCACAAACTGAACAAGAAATTTTTTGAAAAAGCTTTAAACTGCGAACAACTGCAGTACTTCAATACCTTCAACTATGAAGTTTTGGATGAAGATAAGGAACTCAGACCTCTTGCAGCATTCCTATCACGTGACGCAAACTTCCCAACTTAAGATAGTCAATGTTTAGTAATTGCTATATGATTTTACTTTCTTGCTAACAACATGGACAACATGTACTTCACTGTATTACTGTATATAATGTACGTATCCTTATTTACAAATATTCTGGAACATACCATATAATCTGATTGTAACTGCACTTATTCTTGTTATTATACTTGTCTTGTACTTTATTGCATCACTCAGCTCTGCCTCTCTCGTCTGCCTCTCTCGACTGCCTCTCTCGTCGTTTTGCGCTCTTCTTTGTGGTGTCATTGTTGCCCTTCTTTCCACACCCTCTGACCTTCTTTTTGCCACGTGTCCTGAGCTTTTACCGTCTTGTTGTCTTTGGGCTGATTTTCATCGAGCCGGACACGTCGCGCTTCGCGCGACATCCCGGCGATACCTGCCTGATTGATTGATATAATTGCAAGATAACTGTGAAACCGCGATCAGCACGCAACGTAGTCTCGGGTTCTTTGACTGTCAGCTCACTCTGAGCTACGATGTCAACGATGTAGTTGCTATCAACTCATGATTAAGAACGATTTGATTTTGTATGTTAATTGCTAATTAAGTTTAAACGAACATCCTGCCTAATTTTGCTTAAATTTCTTTGCCTTAAAACTGCTGATTTATGCCATGTCGGGAATAAAATTACCGTAGTATGCCATGCATTAACAGAATGATTTCCTGCTTCCTGCAACTCTAAAGATTATTGCCTGAGTTCAAGTTCAAATGCCATTGATGTAACAATGCCAGTTTAATATTGCTAATCTGATTATGCTTATCCTTCTCGCCTCCGGGTGTTGATGCCAGAGGGCATCATTTCTTAATTACTACCGCTATTGGCCTATGGCAATCAGTTTGATTTACTAATCAAGACTCATAGAAGTCGATATTAGTCGTAGATTGAAGATCACAAGATCACAAGCCGTTTTCTATCGTCTCCGGTTCATACTCGCTTGGCGTGCGCGCGCCAGTTTAGCGTTCGATTAAGTCCTTTAATCTCGATGCACCTGCCGCCCAGACGGTATATTGGTTAGAGGAGCCTGATTAGGATACTGAAGGGCCTGGTTTCGAATCCCGGAGAAGGCATGGTTGTAACTGTTCGCCTCTTCATAGGAGGCAATGGTAGCCCACCTATTATAGGTGTCTCCATAATAAAGAGACCACTGCCTTAGTACAGATTAATGGACTCTGTTACAAACTGTAACTGTTTACAATCTGCCATTGGAAAACAAAAAAAATCTCGATGCACCAAAGTTACCATGCCCGATTCTTTTGAAATTTTAGATTTCAACAAAAACGATCATCAAAAAAGAATTTAAGCTCACTAACTGTTAACGTTCACTAAGGATGACGCTGAATGCCGCGAAATTACATCAAATTTGCATAGTTCTCTGAGGGACAAAAATACAAATTTATCCAAATTCGAAACAAATAAAAGAAAGGTCATATAATTATATCCCAACAGCTGCAGCATTTACAACTGATTTCAAAGTTGTTTATTCTGTAATCTTAATTGTAATTCTTATCAATGTAGTAATCTATTTGTACAGGAGAAAAGGACGAAATTGAAAAGGAAAGTCGTTGTTTTAGTTGTTTTCGACGTTCCCATATGAGTTCCCAGTGCAGAATCAAAACTAAACTGTGTAAAAAATGTAAATAAATACGTCATCATACATTAGTTTGTCTGCGGAAAACAAAAAACAAATGAAATCGTTTCTAACTCAAATTCTTGTTCTGAGAATAAGCCGTTGACAGAAAATGAGTCTCATTTAAGTACCGGAAACCGAACAATAAATAAGATTTGGTTACCGGTTTGCATATAAGCATTGGGTACCGCGCCACGCACATAGGAAAATATCCCTCCTTGTGATTGGATATGGCTTCCGATGACATCATTTCCTCTACGCGTAGGAGTGCCTTGACTTTGCTTTGGTTCAAGTGTATACCTCCATATTGTTTGTTTATATTTTGAGAACAGTACCGAAAAGATTATTATGTGCGTTGTATTTTCATTGCTAAGAGGTTACTCTTACAGCACTGTAGTGTGGTGAATTTAATATAAAATGTGTAGTTTGTTTTCCTTAGAGAGAAAAAATATTATTTCTTCTTGTGCGAACTCCGTAAATGTGTATTAACACTAAGCGCAGACATTCTTAACAAATGTATTCTTAATTTAAAACCCTACATATTAAAAGTGTTGTGATTATTCATTCATTATTTCATGTTCATTATATATCCATTCTCTACAGATGCAATCTCTAAAAGCATTAGACAATTCATTTTTCGGAAATATCAAAAACGACATTGGCAGCTAACATAGTACACAAGGAATTCACAATATTTATAAGCAGTTTGAAAAAGTAAAATTTATTTTTGAAGTTAGACTAATAAAGATTTGGAACAAAGGAATACAGATACGTATTTTAAATTGAATATTATTACTTTATGAATATTAGCCAGTTTTTAATGTGTAATATCTTTTGTACTTTTGCATAAAAATAATATTTGTCAGAAAAGGAAGTTTCGTTTTTTATTAAATTCAGCGACAATACTAAATGCACTTTTTCTTTCATTTAAGACAACATAATATTAGAAATGCAATGGACATTAAACATAGACATAACATTTGCAAAGGAAGTATTTTCTGCAATGCGAAATGCGAAAGGAACAGAATGCAGCAAAACTGCAATAATAATAATATACTTACAAGCACACAATGTCTTTGCAGTAGGATCGAGATCGTCGTGTTTTGGTTTTTGTACTAAATTCACGAACTCAGATATTTATATAATCTAAGATTAAGATTGCTTCTGATATTAACAGCAACTTTGAAAGATTTTATAATGGAATAGGAAGCCATCTGCAGAACGCTGCAGCTAAATTTGTTTCGTTTCAAGGAAAACAAACGATAATTTTCATGCCCGTGTCACTCACGCGCGTCATTCATCGAAAATAAAACCATAAGAATCCCGTTTAAACGTCATTACGCCAAGAGAAATGATGTCATCGGAAAGTATGTCCAATCGCAAGTACGGATTTTTCTCTATGGTCGTGGCGTGGTACAGAATGCTTATATGCTACCGGTTTTGTTACAAACTTGAGCGAAAAAAATAAATTCCCTTTCCAAATCGAAAATTCGAATCCTGCGAACGGGCTGGCTGTATGGGCGTTTTCGTGTTTTTCCTCATGTGTAAACGTGTATAAGAACCAGTTTTCCTTAGAAAGTCTTCCACAAATGTATCCGTCTCCTTAGGCAGATAGCCCTCGAGTCTTTGCCGGAATCACATAAACCAAAATCAACCAAATCGGAATATGTAACTCTATTATTAGATAGTGTTTGCACCAAGTCTTTTATATAAGCTGAAGCTACCGATTGTTAGAACAGAGAAGTAGATTGTATTTACTTTCGGTTCTAGAAACTCAATTGAAAACATTTATGCGATTACTAGGGTAGCGCTAGTAAATACTTACTGATAACGCGCAAAAAAGCATCAGCTTTGAACTTTTAGTTACTGATAACATAGCCAATGCGTTTGTCTCTATTCCGAGCAATGCAATAAACAAATTACGTTCGAGAAATGAATATTCCAAAACAGGTATGTTTCCTGGCTTGGAATCAAAGGTCGATATTTTTTTTCTAATTGGGGCAGATACTTTTTGCAGTGTTAAGGCGGGAAATTTCAAAAACTGTATTGAAACTACATTTGGAAACACTCTTAGTGGAAATGCAAGTAATAAATCATGATTTAATTCTGTTGAAGTTCACAGGTTTTGTGTTGGTGAAAGTGCTGTTATTCGTTTCCGAATGAGTTCCTGTTTTGGAAAATTTTTATTGTGTAAGTTCTGCGAGCTTGAAGACATGAAACTGATAAATTACCTCCCACCGGAAGAAAATAAGTGTGAGGCGCAGTTTTATGAAACTAGGCTTCCAAACGGTAGATTTTACGTTTAAAGTTACGAATAAAAAATGACGATACAAATTTTAGTTTCTCATAAATGATTGGCTAAAAGAAAATTTCTCAGTTTGGTCATTTCAGATAGACATTAAAAGACATCAAACAGCTTTCCTTTACTTAATTAATTTTTTAAGGTACGATGCAGGTGATAATTTAATTTACAGCAGCGCTATTCCAAGTTAAAGAGCAAAATCTTTAATGACATTTTTACTTTTTTGTACGAAACAAAAGAAGTATTGTAATAGCGAAGATTCAACGAAAAGATCCATTTTGACCACTCTCGAATCTATTTGAACAATGTTTTTCTTGACATCTGTACGTACGGATAAAATAAAGGGCTCTTTTTCCCAAAATGGATTGTAAAGTGGATTCAGAAGAGATTTTTTTTCTAACGTATGAGTGCATCTCGCATAACTTAAAAATGAGTAGCCTCAGAACGTTGAAATTTTGTATATAGAACTGTAGAGACATTAGGTTTATTTCGAAGCAGGACACATGAAAAATGAGCAACGCCTTCGCCGGGAATCGAACCCAGGATCTCTCGGTTACGCGTCGAGCATGCAGACCACTACACCACGAAGGCATGCGAAGAAAGCGGGAGAAATACCTTATAGAACTATATACATATATACCCGCTCTGTTACTCCGCTCATGCATTTTTTGCTTTAAGAATGATGGCATTATGTTGTTGTTATTATTCGGTTGAGGTTTTTATGCCTTAATTAATCTGCATGCAATAGTTGTAGAATTATCAACAATTTAAAAATTGTTTGAATGGTGTTAAGCCTAACGAGGCCACCGTTTGTTTATTTGAAACTCTTAGTATAACAGTGAATGAAGTCAGTCGGTGCAGCAATTTCAATGTCTTTTGCCCAGTGGGGCCGAAAGTTAATTTTCAAATTTGTGAACCGAAAATTTTTCTTCTTGCCCACTGACCGAATTGCTTGTTTTTGCCTAGAAACTCTAATTTTAATTGTTAAAAATTTATTAATTGTTTTAGGGCTCCGGAAATTTTTTTTATGTAAATGGAACACAGTTTCAGCGAGAAAAATTTCATTTTAAAAATAAATATGTGTTGAAAGTCGATTATTAACTTCCAAATGCATCCCTGTTTTTCTCTGGGAAAAGAACGGACTGAGGTGTTAAAACTTTTAAGGAAAGGAAATCCTCCATCCACATGTCAAAGGATAATTATCCAAGTAGTGCAATGAATTTATGAGAGCTGGGAAAACGTTTTGTTTCCTAGACAGTACTAAAAATGATTGCCTTGGTTGTGCACATCCGGCGCTAGTGACCTCTGATTCCAGAGCTCCTGCAGACTTGAACTGTAGAACCAAATATGAGGGACAAAAATTTTCGCTTGTGCAGACCTTACATTTGTTCTCAGATAGGATTCGGGAGATATTTTTTTGCCCAGTTGCATTCTGCTCGACAGCTACAATTATATCAGCACGGCATCGCTGTCAAAAAGCTTAGGAGTCTTCTCTGTTTGTTTTCGACGCTACATTCCTCCATTAATTTCTTTCCATACTCTCATACTGTTTCTATCCTTCTCTCTGTTCTCATTAGTACCGCTCTAATGGCTTTATTTTTTTTATTGGTGTACCAAGAAAATAATGGTTTTTCTTTCTCTCACTCCTTGAAATAGTACGTTATACCGTAAATTGAGGAACTGAATTCAGCGGGAAGCTGCCTAAGCTACTGCTTAGCTTTCTGAATGAAATTTCAGCTCAGCCGGGGCTCCAAATAATCATGAATATATTTGAATCTATTTATCATGTTACCCCCCGCCAACGGCGGGCCCCCAACCGACTTCGACTTGACCACTACGAAGGCCAGAAGTGGTGGTTACTTTATTATGGAGCCACTCAATAGGTGGGCCACCTTTGCCTCCTATGAAGAGACGAACAGTTACAACCATGACTTCTCCGGAACTCGAACCGAGGTCCTTTGATATCGCAGTCAGCTCCCCTAACCATTATACCGTCTGGGCGGCATTTATCATGCATTTAATAATTTACTAAATTTCATTTTTGAAAGCGAGCAGTAGCAACACTTTTCAAAATAAAGTATTTTTACCTCCAACGCGCGAGACTGTTGCCACTCGGAAAAATGAGAGCGAAAATTAGTGTTTTCAGAGTTTTTTTATTAATATATCGGCTGATTAAAATCATACGAAGATGGGAAGATGGGCTTCCCACGAATTTTTGGAATCGGGAATAAAGTATTTAATGATTGGCAATGTTATTTTTATTTCATTGTTAAACGTGGAAATTTTTTATTAACGAACTCTAGGATTTGAAAGCGAGTAGTGGAAACACTTCTCGAAATAAGTAGATTTTTATCTCCAGCGTGCGAGACTAATGCCACTCGGAAAAGTGATGGCAAAAATTAGCGTTTTCAGAGTTATTTCAGAGTTTATTTACAATAAATCCGCTGAAACAATCAGCAACACAGCTTCAGGCTGTAACTGTAAAGGTAGCTTCACGGCAACACTAAACTTATAACAAACACCGTGGAACAATCACCAATACACTGTCAAGCTATACTGTAAAGGTAGCTTCACGGCAAATCACTATCTCGATCGCTTTCCGTTCACAAAACTCTCGCGTAGCTTAGCACTCACAGTAAGCAGCTTTTCTCACAATGCAGCGATTCTCACACAATGCCGGCTCTCAGAAACGCAAGGGTTTATATAGCTTTTCCGTAGGTTCCACAGGTTTCGAGAAATATCTCGACAGGAAGTTATTCTAGAAGCTTCCTGATTGGACCATGGGATATCGCCAATTTGGTCGCCAAATGGGCGATAAAGTCGCCAATCTGGCAACCCTAGTGCTATGCTGGAAAGCTTACATACAGGCGCAACCGCCGAATTTTTCGCAACAGTATATCTCTATAATGAAATTGGATTAAATGTGTTTAAATGAAATGCAGCAAAAAGTGTGTATAATTTAATAGGCTGTACAGGAAAGTCTTGTGGTGTCCACATCAGACATTTTAAAGACGCATGAAAATGTGCTTAAAAATTGGAAAATATATATTTACAACTGTCGCAAAGTCTTCGTTAAAATTTTCAGACTACCCCTAATTTTTCAAGGAATATTTTCGCATCTAATACATTTATGCATTTTTTAGTTAGACGTTTAGTTCGTTCTAAATTGGAATAGGAATTTATGTAAGTTTTTCATGTCTCTGAAATCTTTTTTGACTTTGAGGGGCTGCATAAAAAATAAATTTTTACATCCTATAATTTATATTTTTTGAACGTTATTTCTGCAGGAAATTTAAAAATAACTTTTCAGTTCTGAAAACATAAATCTGACAGCAGTGCTGGAAAAGAAGTAAAATTATTGTCAGTATTTTTTAAACACCTTTCGTAATTACGTATTACAATACAAGTACTAAAGATGCAGTTCTTACGCCGTGCTTCTATGATGCTCACAAAATATTGTAAGTTTTTTACCAAGGATTTGTAGTGTGATCAAAGATCGATGCATCATAATGAATGGTGTACTTATTTAGTATACTTTCGTCATTCTTTTTTTACATCACTGAGTAAAATTCAATTTCTTTTCTGTAATGGAAGATTAATAATTTAGCATTTCCATGAGAATATATCAGAGAAATATTTATAGGTCCTAATGCAGAACTTAGAATAAATACGGTCTGAGCCAAACTTACTTTCCCTTTTTCGTTTAATAGATAAGAACATGTAACTCTATGCATCGAAACATATATTATTACAAAGTCTTCAATAATTGGATTACGGCATTAGAGAATAGACCTTCGTTGAGTAATCCTGTGTGTTGAATGAGAGAATTGGATTAAAGGCCAATTTGAGATCAGCTGGGATAAGAGAATTATATGATATTCGTATGTTTCTCTGCCATCAAAGCCATGAACTTCGAAGAGCAGAGGTTATTAACTTGTGGCCTGGAAAGATAGCATCATTAGTGGAAAATGCCTGAAATAAGTGTTAAGGGAGCTGCCTACAGTCTGCAAAAATCAGTGTTTTATTGGGGAAAATATGCATTAAAATATATCTGATATAGACACCACATGATTTCTTTATATGGCCTATTAAATTATACACATTTTTTGCCGCATGTCATTTAAGCTTATTTTCTCGAGTTTCATTAAAGATACATTTTTCTTCAATCAATTCATTTCTCACTTCGTGCCAACACGAAAACTCAAAACATCTTCATTAAAAATGAGAAATACAGAGAAAACTAAAACATCAAATACAGTTAAAAATGTTTTTTACGAGTAGCGTTGTTACGCAAAAAACAAGCGATTCGGCCAGCGGGCAGGAAGACAGCATTTCCGGTACGCAAAATTGAAAGTTAGTTTTGGCCCCACTGGGCAAAAAGACTCTGAAGCTGGTGCACAAACTGACTTACTTCATTGTTCTACTGAAAACTAAGAGTATATTAGTCTTAGTATATTCTACTAAAAGTATCAGATGTGAACAAATGGTGGTCTTAGGCCTAGCGCCACTTAATCCGCACCTAAGCATACGTGCCAACAAGGAACGCACTCATTTCCCGGCCGGCACGCCTGCATTCCAGAGCGTTTTCTCGTTTACCCCTGGCCGTCACATATTTGTTCCGGTATCCTGTAACATTTAAAAAACTGTAATTTTTTTCCACAAGATGGCATTGCATGTCCATAGGATTTGAGATACATGTAGATTTGACCTTCTACTCGAAATGAGATAATCATGACTCACTCAGGGGGTGGAGGAAAACATAATGTAAACGAACAGGGGATGTCTTTTTAACTCGCCACGTGATATAAACATTCGCGTTTCTGATATTCCTCCAAATTCTTTTATTATTACTTTTTTTCCTCTACGTTGTAGAGTCTTTTAGGGTTACTGTGTGAAGTTCTGTTACGTTTTGGGTTGCTTTCGCATTCTTCTCTTTTTATTTTGGAAACCCTTGACTCAGTTTATTATGGCGGGAAAGCGTTATTTATATGAGGAAAGGTTTACTCTCATTGTAAATGAACCAGTTAATGACATGGATTAGAGTGATGATTCATCTCCTAAAGTTATTTTACTAGTGATTCTGATAGAGGTATTTGTCAGAGATTGAGCTCTCTGAGTGCCTGCCTTCCATTTCCCGTGAAAAATTTTGTTAATTCTTCTTGTAAATAGTCTTTCTTGTACATTTTAAAAATTAATTTTGAAGTTTTTTTGTCAATTAGTACTTCGAATAATTTTAAAGCAAGCAGTTTTTTAATATATTTTCACGTGAAGAAAGAAAAAAGATTATCAAATGCTTATTTTAAAGTATATGATAGCTTAATAATCTAAAATGGTACCAAAAATTATGATGCTACGACTTGAACATTTTTTAATGATAATTTTTTTCTAAAATAGCGATGCAAAACTCCCCGTCTTGTGGGGACATTCCTTTCGACTTTCCGCCGTCCCGACGGAGCGTCTTAAACAAAGGCGCACAGTGTCGAAAAGATTAAAGTTTTAACCTCCTGATGATTCTACAAGAATTGCATATAGACTAACTAAAGTCAGAAAAATTGTTTACTAAGTGAAGATGGTAACCCAGTTACTTAGGTTTCGTGGAAATGTGGTTCTGAGAAATGTTTCTTTTGACGCTGTGTTTCGGCTATGAATAGGAGATATGATGGACGTTTTATGAGTTAGGCTTTCACTACAGGCTAAGGCAAACTTACCATCATGGTGATGAAAAAACGTTCAACCTTTAAAGTCCTATTAAACTCTTTACTATTACATTTACTACAAGTTTGTCAAGAAGGTACTTTACATATTTTAACTATAATTGTTAATTTTATTACATATTTTAACTATATTGTATTACATATTTACTATTACATATTTTAACTATAATTGTCAATTTTATTACATACTAGCCGCTGCGCGGCCAGCCTTCGTCTGGCTTTTAAGTGTACCGGAAAAATGCCTAAAGAGAACACTAAACATTAAATTTAAAAACTGCACAGAATTTTACTCTGCAGAACAATTTTATCGAAAAAGAAACAAATAACAAGTGGAAAAAAATCAGTTAAAAATGCATTACATATAAAAAGCATACAATGAAATAAGCAATATCCCTTAATACAAATATTAATTATCCTAATAAATAAATTAGCCAACTTCCTGCTGCCTTCTCTAGACAAACGTCCAGTATCCAAGAGAAACATTAAATTTAAAAACTGCACAGAATTATCGCCCTCATTTTTTCGGGTGGCAATAGTGCTGATATCAGCAACAATGGTTGCGTGCCATTGTTGTTCATATAATGAGAGAAAATCATCAATTTGATACTATTTCATATAAAAAAAAAAAAACTCATTCGAATTTTGAAAAATCGATGTGCACTGGCTCTTGTCTAGATGCATCCTGTGTACCAGATTTCATAGGCCTGGCTCTATTAGCTTAGGCGCAGTACGAACGAAAGACGCCTACACACACAGAAAGACTCGTCCTTTTAAATATATAGATATATAAATTAATTAAACAATTTACCTTTGCAAAAAGAAACAATCTTTCAATTTCTTAAACTGTTCAATTTCTTAGAAAAAGTGACATAAGAAATACGATGAAAAACGTTGCCAAACCCCCATTTCTAAAAGAATGAAACTATTCAAAATGATGCGATTTCATCAAAAATCTATCAACAACAATAACAATGAAAAATTGTTGCCATAACCATATTTAAAATATGTGAGAAGTGTACTTGTCGGAAGCTTCATTTAAAAAATTTTAAAAAAATACAAGATATTATTTTTTTTCCAAAATTCTTTTTTTAAAAGGAGTCGAAAGGATTAAAGTTCAACGTGTCCAAAAATCAAAGGAAAATAAACAGCACATTTTTTAAAATAAGGTTTTTTAAAAAAATTCCGCTGAAAAGGTGTTAAGCTCAAAATTCGTATTTAATCCATTTATTGAAATAAGAAATTTATTTTAAGTTCGTAAAATAGCTAAGTGCCTATGCTTCACGACGATGCAAAAATGAAATGTATAGAGTGAAATCTCGCTTTCCTGTAGCCCATTACGTCTCAAAAGGACGCGATTTGGTCACAAAACATAAAATAAGAAAAATCTAATTCGAATTTGAAAAAAATCGCTTGAAGGCGCACTGGCTCTTGTATAGATACACCTATGTACCAAATTTGGTGGCCCTGGGTCTATTAGCTTACTCGCAAAACGAACGAAAAACACACACACACTCTCTTTGTTTTATTATATGTAGAGATTTTAACTATATTGTATTACATATTTATTACTACATATTTTAACTACACAGTCCAGTCACATTAATGTGACCATCTGTCAAAAGCCAGAATAACCACCTTTCGCAGATCGGACTGCTGCGAGACGTGCAGGAAGAGAGTCACATAGGTCCCTGAAGGTGTTCTCTGGGATGTTGAGCCATGCCGACTCTAATGCCGTGGCCAGCTGCGCTAGATTACGTGGTTGAGGATCCATGGCGCGAACAACTCGATCGAGATGGTCTCACAGATGCTCGATTGGGTTTAAGTCAGGTGAGTTTGCTGGCCAGGGGAGGACGGTAAACTCATCCTGGTGCTCTTCGAACCACGCACGTACACTGGCAGCTGTATGGCACCTCGCATTGTCCTGCTGGAAGATGCCATCATCCTGAGGAAAAACAATGCGCATGTAGGGGTGAACATGGTCCGCAAGGACAGATGCGTACTTGTATTGATCCATTGTGCCTTCCACAATGATCAGTGAACCTAGAGAATGCCAGGAAAACATTCCCCAGACCATAATGCTCCCGCCTCCAGCTTGGACCGTTCCGGCAATGGTTGCAGGGTGGTTCCTTTCAGAGGTTTCACGCCTTATACGCCAACGTCCATCTGTCCGATGGAGCATAAAACGCGATTCATCCGAAAACGCAACCTGTCGCCACTCAGTGGACGTCCAGCTGCTGTACTGGCGTGCAAATTCTAGCCTTCGCCGTCGATGAACAGCAGTCAGCATAGGTGCACGAACCAGGCGTCTGCTTCGGAGGCCCAGACGCAGCAATGTTCGCTGAATAGTACTTTGGGAGACACTTTTGGTAGCCCCTTGGTTCATTTTGGTGGTCAGTTGCTCAACGGTAGCCCGTCTATCTGCCCGAACGCATCTCCGCAACCGTCGTTCGCCTCTGTCATCTATGGCCCGTGGTGCACCACATTTGCCACGTCGCTGATTTTGGACAGTCCCATTTTGCCATGCACGGTACACTTTTACCACGGCGGCACGCGAACAGTTCACAAACTCAGCCGTTTCGGAAATGCTTCCACCCTTGGCCCGAAAGCCAATGATCATGCCCTTTTGGAAGTCGGATAAATCGCTTCGTTTCTGCATTACGCCAACGATTGAAATGTTTTCCGAAGCCCTCACACACCCTTTATATACGCTCAACTGCACTGTGCTGCCACCTGCCTTCTGTGATTGGTTATTTAACTCTGACATGGAAAGTACGTGGTGGTCACATTAATGTGACTGGACTGTGTATAATTGTAACATGACTAGCCTGCTTGCAAATAACCTAGAAAATATAAGTGATTTTCAAAAACAATATAGGTAATTGGATTTATTAATATGAAATTATATTATTTATATCAGTATTAAATTATAAATAAATAGAAGTAAAATTTTGAAACTTAAGATTAAAAAACAAGTACCGAATCGCAATTTATTTCTGCTTCAGAAAACTGCCAATTTTCTGTAATTTCCGAAAAGACAATCGAATCTTGTAGTAATGCACATTATTAAAGTTGCTGACGTAATTTGATTTAAACCACAGAAATAAATGCATTCACGTCTTGCTCATGCAATGAAAGTTTTCTAATTCTTTAAATGATTGAAATTCTTTGATCCTAAACATTCCTTTCTTCGCGTAGGATTTTTTCGGACATTATATTACTTCAGGATCCCGAAACAAAGTTAAAAAAAAATTAGTTAAGAGTTTCGCTTCTTAGAGAAAATGTAGCATTCATGTTTAATTCATCTTGCTTATTCTCTTTGTTTTGATGTCTACGGATCTCAGCCTAAATTTAAATGAAATTGCTTCCTTTGGGCTTAGAAATTATTCATTCATTCATTTCTTCTACGGAGGAGATATATTTATCTTAGCGCTGTTTAGACCGTGTAAAGTAATTTGTGATTTCCGCAATTTAGTGAAGAGGGAAAAGGATCTCGAGGTGAAATGATGGAAAATGTATTGCGTATAATCCCTGGCATTTCGTCAATAAGCCTAATATTTTTAATTTTGTGTAAACAGCGATTTGCCTGACTGCAAATAGCGATGTTTTTACGTGACATCTGTACGTAAGGACAGGATAAAGGACTATTTTCCCCCCAAAAATTATAAAGTTGATTTAAAATGGATTCTGAAGAGATTTTTTCGTGGTACGTACGCATGTATGTATGTATTTCGCATAACTCATAACATAACTCAGAACGTTGAAATTTTGTATATAGGACTGCTATAACATGTAGATGTGCACCTCGTATTTTAGGTACAATCGGCCGCACCAGAAGTATATAAATATATGTATATATATCTATATCTATCTCTCTATCTCTCTCTCTATATATATATACAGAGCGGATACTCTGTTACTCTGCTTCGTGAGATTAGTTTCATTATTCTTATACGCTTGTAAAATGTGCATTTTTTGCTCTAAAAATGATCGTATTTTATTGTTCTTATATTCTGATTAAGGTTTTTATGTTGTTAATTAACCCACATGTTATAATTGCAGAATTATCAACAATTTAAAAGTTGTTTAAGTGGCGTTAAGCCTAATTATTTTGGCCATGGCGATTATTTTGGCCATATTTGTTTACATTTGAAACTTAGCAGAATAGTGGATTTGTTGCCAACCTAACGAAACTAAGCTTCGCAACAATAAACATTACGCCTTCTTTTACTATTGCGAATTAAATGATGCTTAATCAATTCTGGAATTTATTCGAAGAAATAAGTGTTTAAGATTTACTTCGTAATTAATATAGATGATTTGAATTTTTATGTATTTTTGCCTTGTCGCGAAGTGTGATCGGAATTACTGAATGAGAAATACTGAATCGTCTGTAAAAAATTATTTCTTTTTTTAGTTTTTTTTTGTTTAATTTCTTTTATACATCGTTTTAGATTTATTATAGTATTTGACTAGAACATGTGGCAACGATTAGATAATTCTTCAGATGATATACATAATTTTTGTGCATTCTGAGTTATAAAATGAATGAGATGTAACGCTATTAAGTGAACCTAGCGCCAGAGTATCGCTATGGTAAACAAATATAGTTAATTTTAAAAATGCATTTATTCTATTGTGGTTTATGTGTTATCGACGAAGTAGGTTTAATTCAATCCAATAAGTTTAAATAAAATCCAAAATGCGTATAATTTAAGATTCCGTACAAGGTGTCAGGACTGTGTGTTCGGTGCATACTCTTGGCGAATATATTCGTGAATTAAACTAAGTCCTGATCTTGAACAGGGAGCTGAATGCAGCTATGTTCTGTGGTAGAAAACTGTGGTTAAGTGATAGAAGAACTACACGTAAGAAGAATTTAAAATCCTCTTTTATTAAACCACAATTACATACAGCCACTTCCCAACTCGGGAGGGATACAGAAAATAATGACCGCACTTGGGTCTAAACTGAACAATCAAATAATTTAAACTAAATTTAAATAGAAATTAAGTAACCGTTGCTCACTGAGCTATGAACGCTAGGTTGGCCTCTATGCTAAATGGCGCGTAGCAAGATTTAGCTAATACTAACGCAATTAGATTATTTCAATAAGTAATAGCGTAACAGCGCTAAGGCTTAGAATTGAATTACTAGTTGGTCAGGCGAACGTCGAACAGAGCAGCTGTGATCTGAGACTAAAAGCTCTCTCACCCCGAGTAGTTCCTACCTATCGCTTAAGTATAAACTTGGCTCCACTTCAAATTAGCATAAAGCTGAAACTCGCGCTTATTCTAACGGGAAGTTGAAATAAGAACAGATAGGAAAGGCAAATTAAAATAAAACTTTGTTAGTTTAAACTAAAACCTTACAAAGGAATTCATGTGGTGCATACAACAGATTTTTTTAATTAAATTTACTTAGTTCCTTCTTCCGGAATTCGAAATTTGGGCTTAATCCAAATATAATTCGCACATTTTGTGTGATTTATTTAAAAAATTTTTATAAATTTTTTGGAAAAGTTTTTATTATAACCTATAACGTTTTAACATCATTTTAAAGTAAATGCATTTCTATTCACTCTTGCAAACAATTAGAGTTTTTTTATTCAAAATTTCCTAAGATATACGTGAATTTATACATTGGCGTGTTTTAAAATTTGGCGTATTGGTTACAAGAGATAATAACGCCAAGTATGGTTTACGCACTTTGTTAAAATTATTTGAAAGTATTGTACGTGACTTTTCTTTTCCTGTACAATGAAAAAAAAGGAAAGGAAAATGGGTTACTCTAAATTAAGAAGTTCGCTAAGTGAATTTTTCATGGTGCGAACTGAAAAAAATTGTGCCAATATCATTTTTAAAATTTTTCCCTAAATTTCACACCAAATTTTACAAAATTTAATATTGGAAGGAGGGAGAAAATACTTTGAAGATTAAAGAAAAGAAAAAAGCACCTGGCATTTGCTTTTAATTTCCAGATAAAGATATTTAATTTCCAAAATGATTAGTCTAGAAATATGGAGATGCAAATATTTAACAAGAAAAATTGCCTTAGTATTAATATATAATAATTTATCCGTTCTCTAAATTCAAATTCAGTGTGTTGCTATTGTGGCATTCGCCTACATTAATGGATGAAGTGTATCTAAATTTACTCATTAGAATGTGGTACAGAATTTCTTCCTCAGCGAGCTTTTATTGAAAATGTCATTCTCATTTAATTAAGTAAAGTCAACTCTAAGGAAGAGTCCAAATGCAAATTTCCGCCTTACTGTTTCACAATGTTCCATTTGTCTTCAGTTATTTGATAACACAGAAGTGTGCGTGAATACATTAGTTTCCTCATTCAGCTTTGATTGATGTCCTTAAAAGTATCATTTTTCTGCCTATCTTTTAAAGCCTTTTCCGGAAGCGTAAGAGAGTATTTTTATTTAATTTTCTTTTTAGAAGCTGCCTGAAAATGAACGTCTTAGAAGTAAATGTGGGAGTTAATTTTAGGAGCCTGAAAGGTTCAAACCGTCTTAAAGGAAGACCTAATTTATTTTCTTTAATTTAAACACACTCACACACACACAAAAAAAAATGCGATCTGAAGATTTCTGTTTATAGTC
Organism: Stegodyphus mimosarum; assembly: GCA_000611955.2. NCBI lineage: Eukaryota > Metazoa > Arthropoda > Arachnida > Araneae > Eresidae > Stegodyphus > Stegodyphus mimosarum. Next base: position 21,635 of record KK122257.1, read on the forward strand.
TGATATAGCGAAGACGAATTCAATTAAAAAGTAAAAAAATAAAATAAAAAATGTGAAACAACGTAAAAATTTAAAAAAGGCTTCTTTTTTTTAATCAGCTGTCTGACTTAATGCACTAGAAACCTCTTTTATTAATTGCAAAAATTTAAAAATGTCCATGAAAGTTATCAGTTTGTATATTATGAGTAAATATATTTTAATTTATATCAGTTTGAAACATTAAAAAAGGTAAAATTAAAATGTAAATTATAAATGTACACTCACTTCCAAAAGTTAAGCACGGAGAGGAAAATGCTAATTTCCGGAAGTCAATCAGAAATGAAGAGGATGCAATTCGCTGCAGAGGTAGATGGAATTATGCAAATAAGTTAGGTAACAGCCAATCGCGCTTTCATGTCAAAATATATGCAAAAAAGGCAGTATTAAAAGAAGGCAGCTTTATGAAGGGTTACAGAAGTTGATTACAAGTGCTGATAGAAGGTGTTTAAAATTTTCGTACAATTTGTTTTCAAGACGGTCAGCATATTCGCCCGGCCTTAATCCCATTGAAAATCTTTGGGATTCTCTCGGCCGTGCTGTATCTTCACGTTTTCCACCTCCAGCCATTCCCTTATTGAGCTGGAAACTGCTCTACAAGAAGAATGGCGATTGCTTAATTCTGCGGTGGTTGACCACCTAATTGAAAGCATGGTCACAAGGTGAAAACTTTGTATAGAGATGGGGAGGGGATCACATAGCCTATTAATGTCCTTTTTTTTTTCGTTTTATGCTGTTTATTTTCATTTTATACATGATCCTGTTTAAGTCTGCAGTATGTCATTATCTGATAACTTACAAAAATTTAATATTGTTTTCATTTCTGTATATAATTATTGATTTTGTTTTATGCATAAATGTATATGTTACTTTCTTGCCGAATTTTGTGACAATTAAAGCAGTATTTGTTGATTTTTTTTGCATTTTACATCTTCGTGCTTAAGTTTTGGAAGTGAGTGTATTTATTGTTCAGTTTTTATAAGCAATATAATTTTAATTTGAAAGCTAAATTAAAGGTATTGTCAAATTGCAGGTCTCAGAGAATAGGTTAAGAGCTCTTGAAGAGATAAATTACGGGATTTTGTTTCGCGTAGTGGCTACACATGGCTTTTAAAATTTGATCAATTTGTGAATCCAAAGATAAATTAAGGATAATTAAAGAATTACCAGTTGAATTTATTATAAACTAAGCATATTTATTTCATATCAGCTAGATATATTACAGAAAAAAGTAAAATAAAGATTTACAATATAGAGACATTAGGTTATTTCGATGTGAGGCAACTGAAGAAACCTGGAATGTCCTCGCGGGACTCGAACATCTCGAAGACGCGCCGAGTATGCTGACCATTACATCACGAAAGCATGCTAAGAAGGAGGGGAAAATACCTTACATACTCCCCCTTTTAAAGGGAGTCTGAATGTTAGGGGACCCAGTCGCCAAATCCTGGTGGTGGAGAATCATCATCCACCACCCGTTTTTTAGTTCGGGCGCCATTGTATGATACATTACGTTATTTCGAAGCAGGAGAATCGACAAATGTGCAATGCCCTCGCCGGGATTCTAGTCACGGACCTTTTGCATATGCGCCGAGCGTGCTGACCACTACACCACGAAGGCATGCTAAGAAGGCGGGAGAAATACCTTATAAGATTACTAAAGATCGTGTTTCTTACTTTTAATTGTTAAGCAATACATTTAAAAAAAGTAAATTCCCTGTCAAGTCGAATAGCTACAGTCCGGGAAACGGTAGTTTGCTAAGTCACGAGAAAGATAAATATTAACTGTAACATGTCTCGTGCAACGGTGAACATTCACTTAGAATGTTTTGAAGCCAGGAAAACGGAAAGTATAAGCAATGCCCTCGCCGGGATGCGAACTCAGGAAGTTTTTCAATTACACCTCAAAGGCACATGGTAAGAACAGAGAAAAACCTTAAATTCTCACCCGCTTTGTTGGCGACTAAGGGAGTCGGACTCCAGTTGCCATCATTGGTGGTGTTGAATTATCGTTCACTACCTTTTTAGTAAGGGTGCCATTTTCTAAAGCCATTTCGATTTTTTTTTGGAAGTCAGGACACGCGAAGAAACAGCAGTGCTCTCGCGGGATCCGAATTCAGGACCATCCGATTGCTAACCAGACGTGCTTTGCTGTTACATTATGAAGGCTTGTGGTATGGAAGGAGAAGAACCTTCCATCGGTAATATTTGTTAGGATATTTAGATGATTGATGTCATTCTACAGCAACGCAACGCAGTGGCCTAAATGTTTGAAAAATTTCGTCAAGAATGTTTCTAAAAGGAAAAGACGTTTTCAGTTTGGATTTAAAAAATGAGGAATAAACTTTGCTGAAATCAAAACCATGCTTAGCTTTGAAACATCAAACACTAAATTTGGTTGTGACAGTTCGTTTTGAGTTTTCTTGACAGTTAAGCTAAATCCTATCTTTTCTATCTTCTCTTTGGTTCATTTCATATAGTATATTTTCTCAGACGGCCTATGCAAATTAAGAACACTCATAAACGAGTTTAAAGACTAGCTATTTTTACTACGATGCATGCTTAAGTCTTCTATTTTTTACTTCTTTATACGAAGTAAAGGAAGTATAGTAATCACGAAAAATACCGGGGAACATATTTCAACGAAAATATCCATTTTGACCGTTATCGAGTGCAATTTAGCTATGTTTTTTCTTGACATCTCTATATAAGGACAGAATAAAGGACTTTTTTTTCCCAAACAAATTATAAGACTGATTTAAAATGGATTCAAAAGAGATTTTTTCGTTGCGTCTGTACATACGTACGTACGTATGCATTTGCGTACGTATATATGCATGTATCTTGCATAACTCAGAAACGAGTAGCCTCAGAACGTTGAAATTTTGTATATGGGTCTGCTATAATATGTGGTTGTGCACCTCCCTTTTTGGTTGCAATCAATCGTACCAAAAGTATATATATATATATATATACTATATAGATATATACTTTTGGTATTATTGATTGCACAAGAAAAAGAAAAAATATATATATAATATATATATATATATATATATATATACTCGGCTCTGTGAGCTCAGCTTTTCTTTTTCTTGTATGCTGATAAATTGCGCATTTTTTGCTTTAAAAATGATTGAACTATGTTGTTCTTATCTTCCGGTTACGGATTTTATACCTTTAGTTAACCTGCATGCAATAATTATAGAATTATCAACGATTTAATTATAGAATTATCAACAATTGTTTAAGTGTGCGGCTAAACCTAATTTTTATTTACCATAGCAGCCGTAATTGCTTACTTTTGAAACTTAACGGAATAGTAGATTTGTTGCCAATCTAGAGAAACTAAGCATCGCAACAGCAAAGATAACGTCTTCTTTTATTATTGCTAATTAAATCATGCTTAGTCCATTCTGGAATTATCATTTAAGTTATTAAATTATCGCATATATTAAGTCAGCATAGCGTCCACAACAAATTAAATCAGTTTCTACACCTTCAGTGTCTTTTTGCCGAGTGAGACAAAAAGTAAACTTTCAGTTTTGTGCACCGAAAAATCTGCCTTCTTGCCCGCTTGCTGAATTGCTTGTTTTTGCGTAGAAACTCTAATTTTACTCGTAAAAGTTGTTCTTTAAATTGTTTTAAGTGTATTTATTTTTCCCCATATTTTTAAATTTTTGATAAAAATGTTTTGGGGTTTTATATATTTTTGCCTTGTTGCGAAGTGGGAACTAAAGTAATTAAATGATAAATATATCTCTAATGAAATTCGAGGAAATAAGTTTAAATGAAATGGAGGAAAAAATGTGTATAATTTAGTATTCCGTACAAGGTAGTCATGTGGTGTACGCATCAGATTTTTTAATGTTATATTAAGAAGTTAATTGATATTTTTGAGTTTTATATTTTAGAGTTAGTTATAACACACTAGCGTTATGATGCGTTACAAGTGGAGAAATAAACTTCTACCAAATCTAACTAATTTATGGGAACTACGGACACTGGTATTGCAGAAATGATAATTTTGACCGTTGTGACAAACTGTAACAGCAAATGAATCATTAAGAAAACAACCAGCTGGTTATTATTAGAGACTTCCTGTTTCGGACTAACTTAAAGAAACTCATTTTTAGAGCCAGAGTGTAAGCGATCGGCCAGGGAGAATGTCCTGAAGGCTAATGGGTCTTTATCCCCTAATGCTTTTATGATGCCGACTTGTTCACGGCTGTTCGCTGTTCTTTTGTGAGAAGAGACGAAGCAGTGGAGTTGAATGGACATGTAGTCAGAAAAGATATAGCAATGTAACAATTTACGCTATTCATCATTTATTTAACCACGAATGAATTTGCTGTTGAGTTTTAAATAAATTTAAAAAGACAATCCTGTCTTGCTATTTTTTCCATAAAAGCTCGGAAACGTTACACCGTAAACAAAATTAAATTGTTTGTATTTTTAAAATTTCCTTTTTAAAGAGCTTTATATTTTTTATGTTTTCTAAATATGTACGGAAAACAAAAGATGGCAAAATAATTCATTTGCCTGTTTTGAATGGTTATTTTTCTTCGTAAATCTGTATATTAATTTAGAAGTCAAACAACAAAAATCAGCGTTGTATTCGCAAACTTTCACAGAACAAGTTTCGATGGTTATACCGAATCAGCAACCTCAGCTGCTAAAGTGCAAATACTGTATATGCCTAGAAACTGAAGCTGGTGGTTACTTTGACTGTTCCTTTCTGCTTATTAGCAAGCTAACTCTACTTGGCATAGCAGCGTCTTGAGGCCATTTGTTTGGGTTTCCTTTTTACTTTCCTTTTTACTTTCATCTTCGATTTTACTTAACAGCTGGTTGGAACTGAAGTGAAGCTTACTCTTTCCACAGTGGTAATGCCTCAGATTGGTTTCACGTTTCTTACCTGAATTGTTTAATAAGTTTTTCGCTTTGTTCTGTGTTACACAACCATCTTCATTTTCGAGGAAGTAGTTGTGGTCTGTAAAGACGACAGAGATATTGAACAAACCCTAGTTCAACACGAAAACAAAGACAGATTAGATATTTGGAAAATAAAGGAAATCACTTAAAGGACAAAGAAATAGCTAATGACGTTACAGTGAGGAAAAAAGAAATTATTTCAACAAATTCGCTTGGACGACTTCCTCTTCAAACTGTTTTCCGAGAAGTATATGGACCTATTTCACTCAGGATAAATTTAGTGAATATGATAAACAGGCTGTAATTTATGACTGTACAAGCGGAAGCATCCGATGCCAGTTTGATTAGATTGAGCGTAATGTATATAACAGCAGAGAGAACGATACCGCTGTAATCCTTCTCTGATAACGATGCAAAAAGTGAGATTCATAGTCATACAGTTTTCAGTCTGAATGCGATATAGAACCCACATAAAAAATTTCGATACAAAAATTAGCTAATTCTTTTTCATTATATCAGCAGCAATGGCACGCAGTTTTTGACGATTTTCGTCTTTCTAATCACATGGTCGTAAAAGCTCAAGTTCCGTCCAATATTTCACCTATATTCAATTTTAATCGATTAAAAATGTGGCAAAAAATGGATCGTAATTGATCAGAAATCAATAACGCGAACAAACAAACGAACACACAAACAGACATTCTTCTTTATACGTATAGATTTTGTAAAACTTACAAATTTTTGATTAACAAACTTTACGATTTGAAAAGCGAGCAGTAGCAACACTTTTCGAAGTAAATATTTTTATATCCAAAGCGCCAGACTGTTGCCACTCGGAAAAATGAGTTTAAGCGCTTTCAGGGTTTTTAATTAGTGTTTCGACTGATTAAAGTCGTACGAAGATAAGAACAGTCGAAATGACTTTCGACAAATTTTTGGAATCGGGAATAATGTATTTAATGTTTGGCAATACTATTTCCTCGTAAAACTTCGAAAACGTTTTATTAATAAACTCTAGGATTTGAAAGCGAGCTGTGGCAAGAACTTTCGAAATAAAGCAGATTTTCATCTCCAGCTTGCGAGAATGTTGCCACTGAGAAAAAGTGAGGGCTAAAATGATCGTTTTTCCGAGTTTTTAATTAATATCTCTGATTTTAGCTACTTTTTTTTGGAAAAAAGAGGATGTTGACCTTTTCTAGGAGCCGGAAAAGAATTGTAGGAAGTTTGGTGAATATAGCTATAATAGTGGCTGAGTTATTAGCAAACAAACAGATTTTCTTCTTTACATATAGAGGTAAAATATTTTTCCCCTTTTCCGGATGCCTTCGTCGTGTAATTGGAAGCTTATTCGACGCGTATTCAAGAGGTCTAGGGTTTGAGTCCCGGCGAAAGCACTGCATATTTTTCACGTCTCCTGCTTAAAAAAATCGAGTCCAGTCGAGCCCGAATTAAAAGTTGATGGATGATAATTCGTCATCACCAGTTTTTGGCGAAAGAGTCTCCTAATCCCAAGTCGCCCTTTGAAAGGGAGACTATATTAGTTATTTGCTCCCTTCTTTCGGCATGCCATCTTGGTGTAACTGGAAGCATACTTCACGGAAGAGGTCCAGAGATCGAGTCCCGGCGAAAGCATTGCACATTTTTCATGTCTTCTGCTTCAGGAAAAAAGAAACTTAATGGCTCTACAAACGCATTCAAGATTTTATACCGGACCACTGGCCTGGATCCCTCCACAGTTGGTCATCTACTCTAGGACTCATCGCTGAGCAACATGCGGTGCCACTGGGCTGGTAGCCATGATCGGCTGTGATACCATTCTAGACAACTCTGTCGATGCTGTAGGGTTACAAGCTGCTGTGAGAGCAAACTCCACCTCAGCTACGTGCCGTGAGATGGTGGAAGGTGCCATCTGTTCTTACTTCCTATTTGTACACTTTCTCCTTGTGGAGCTTTGATTTTGGTGATCAGTACCTTGCAGCAACCACTGTAGCCACCACATTTGCACATCTGTATCTCTATGGTGCAAGTGACGGGCTATTGTTCGTATGACCAGATTGCTTCACGCATTCCTATTATGCGACCACGTCTGAAATCAAGCATTTGTCTACAAAAGCTTCGACAATGTCATGGCTGCATTATTGGTTGCATGTGCTTACGACTACAACAGCGACATAAGCTATACTGCCCGCAAATGGTACCTGTTTTATGCGATACTAGATGCGTAGTAGAAAACGCGTACTAGGACCAATATTAACACTCACTAGAGTTGAAAATTTAATCATTTGCCTAATTAGTATGGAGGAATCAGCATACAAAATTTTGAGATGCTCGGATTATTTTTTAACAGTGCTTTGTATTTTTGCAAAAAAGTTTATTTTACAATTTACAATATATTCTAGAGAATTTTTACTCGTATCGTTTGGTTATTGTCTTGATAAATTGCCTTTTCCCAGCTTTACACACGCGCAAACATTCTTTGCTCCTCACTTCCTTTCCCCTCTCCCTCAAAGAACACTTTGTGCAAACTTCGTAGTAGCCAGATCCATAAATGCATTCACACATAAAACTAAGCAGAAATTTATGTAGTATTAGATTTTGTAATGCACACCCAGAAATAAACGAGATTTATGCATAAACGCTTCGAGTTTGATATTTCAAATATTATATTTATACCAAACTTCAGACACAAACATCAGAATTCAATTTCAGAAAAAAACAAATATATTTAAAAATAAATATTTTTTTATTAATAAATCCAATTACTTATCATAGATATGTACTGAGCTTTAAGCAAAATATTCTACACTTTTGGCTAAAAATTTAAAATACACTCACGTTTGTGAAAATTGCAACACCAAGAAGGAATCGTCATAATTGAATGCAATTTAATACACAGTTGAGTGGTAGTGGTACAAATAAATGATTAAATGTTCAAAGCAAACAAACAAGAACAAGAGATCAGAATCAGTATTTTGTGTGGCCACCACGCGCCGCAATAAGTGCTGCTACACGACGTGGCATGGAGTCAAACAAAGTTTGAATGTCTGACTGAGGAAGAGCATTCCATATCGTTTGTACGCGTACCCAAAGTTCGTCTGCAGACGCAACAGGACGAGGATCACGAGCAAGACGCCGACCAATGACATCCCACACATGTTCAATTGGCGACATATCCGGGGAACACGCAGGCCAAGGAAGAAGCTGTACCTGCTGCGCTGCAAAGAAGGATTTAACAATCCGAGCAGTATGAGGGCGGGCATTGTCCTGTTGAAATACAGCGCCTGGCAAGCTTTGAAGGAAGGGAACAGCTTCGGGCTGTAGAACTTCACGGATATACCGGTTGCTGTTCAGATTGCCCACAATTCGTAGCAATTGAGATCGTCTATGATATGCTATGGCGCCCCAGACCATAACTCCGGGTGTTCGTCCACTGTGGCGTTCGATAATGCACTCCGGAAGGTGGCGTTCACCGGCATAGCGTCTGACACGAATGCGGCCATCATGGTACCACAAATTAAAGCGGGATTCGTCAGAAAACACGACATGCTGCCAATCAGCACGCCAGTCTCTATGCTGATTGGCCCATTGTAGCCGCAGGCGGCGATGGTCGTGCGTTAGGGGGATCCTGTATAAAGGAGTCCGTGCGCGCAGTCCACACTGCAGCAGACGTCTACGAATTGATGAAGCACACAATGAAACACCTGTAGCTATTGACCACAGTGCTGCCAATTGTCTAGAGGAAGCTGTACGGTCCGTCCGCGCCATGCGGACCAGGTGTCTATCATCGCGAGCTGACGTCACATTTCGGGGTCCACTCCCGGATTTCCGAGTTGTCCGACACTCGTCCGTCCACTGCTTCCAAACGCGCATCACTGTGCTGCTGTTACGCTGCACACGAGAGGCTACTGCACGATACGACAATCCAGCTTCACGAAGGCCGATGATTCTCCCTCGTTCAAACTCTGTAAGTTGTTCAAATCTCGCTCTCTTTCGTCGACGAGGCATAAGTACAGATTGAGTTAACGTTTACCACTAGCAGATAACCACCGATAACCATACACGCCTCGCTACAGCCGTCTATTTACTCGGATCCATCAGCCGTTCAGAGGGCGCTGCTCAGCATACGCATGCGCTACGGATTTGCAATTCTAATCATTTGCATATCATGCGCTACTTTGCATTTCCTGAAAATTTCAGCTCACTCGCGTAAGTCCTTCATGGTGTTGCAATTTTCACAAACGTGAGTGTATATTCAATACACAGAAGGATAAACGTTTATAACAAAATATCCTTTCTGTTCTGACTGACTTTAATGCCATATTGTTGAAAAGATTCAATTAGAACACAGCGTAAATCACTGCACTTAATTCAGAATACATACAAGTTTTATTTCCTCTCCTTTCTCTGCTGTTTGATGATAAAATACATAGGATGATTTTTAGTTTGAAAAGGCACTTTCTAATAAAAGGATGACATATTTTTCTTCTCAATAGTTCTTTAGATTTTTAACTCAAGTTTATCAGGGTATTACTATAAAAGCATTTAACGCCTTCGATTTTTGATTAAAATGCTTGTAAGCTCTTACGAAGGGCACTTTTTTATTCTTATATTTCTGAATTTATGAGGTTATATATTGGATTATACTCACATTTAAACATGATCACCACAAAAGTGGGGAAAAATTCATGATTTTGCGAAATTTAGGGAAAAAGTGAAACTTTTATATCGAAATTAACAAAAAGGTCAACCATCAGTGACAAGAAAATAATAGTCATAAAAACATATTTTTGATTTTAAATATATATATGGTAACGATAAGCACAGAGTGAAGTAGAATAATTGAAAAACATTGATTCATTAGTAATATGCAGCCAAATATGCTAGTGAACACTCGAAAGTTAAAAAATGCATACACTGTTGAAGGAAAAATGACAATAAAAATTATATAAAGCTAATGTTTTAACTTGTACTCTACATTATACATAATAATACATGCACTCTGTGTGTAAAATTTCAAGTGATTCTATAAGGAGCTTTTAGAGTTAACATGGTTGCTGTGAATATAAATCATTAAAAAATTATCAAAATTCGCATTTAACATTTTCAGATAAACGTAATAAAAATATTTTGCCAGATTCTCAAGACATATTAAAGTGCTTAAAATTATTTATTTAAAAAATGACACAAGAAAGGATGAAAATTTCATCTTTAATTTCCGCTTTAAACTTTGACTTCCGGTGCGTCAGACAGTAACTTCCGGTTTATCGTCTCTCCGAAAAACTGGTATATCTCCACTTCTAATCAACATCAAGAAACAATCTCGATATCAAAAAAAGAAAAGTTGTTTTTGATAGCTGAGAATCTGGCTTTTAAAAATGTTAAATAAAAAAAATTGAAATTTTTAGCCCAAATCGACGTTTAGAAAGAGGTCGGTTACCTTAAGGATGGTGCTGAACTTTCCGTGAGAAATGGGCTCAGAGACTTATTGCACATATTTAATACAAGAAAATTCGCAATCAGACAGCTTTTTGGTTACTAAGGATCGAAACCAGGGGCAATACTAAAAGTGTCTACTTTTTTTTTGCATTATTGGTGGATTAAAGAGATAGTTTGACAATAAAGAAATTAAAAACTGTCAGTATCCATGTCTCTGGAAGAGTTTTGTAACTTTCAGTTTAAATGAACTTAAGGAAGAAACTTGGATACTTACGTATTATCGCAACCACCTTGGCGCACTTGGCGAAAAAACAACTATATTTATTGTAAAAAAGTGTATTTTGCACGCATATGTATTTTTTCACATTTCAGCTATATATTTATTTTAAAATGCAACAGTAAGCCCAGTTACAAACGGATTTTTGTTTCTGTTGTGGTACACATTTCATAGTGATCACTTTGAGAGATTCGAAGCATCGTTTCTTTAGCGATTTTTCCATAAATTATTGTATTCCTGCAGAAGTTTCACGTCTGTTTCTTCTAACATAGGAAATCCACAAGCACAAATTTTAAAATTGAGTTTAAAACAGAAAATAATCATAATCTTTCTTTAAAATCCTCTCGCACTTGGAATACAATAAAAAGAATACACACATACTAAATGCTCCACAGGAAACCAATAAAACTTTTTATGGGTACCCATAAAATTCTATGGGTTTCCGTTGACTTGTCGCCCAGGGGGTCTGTCGCAGGGGTCCAAAGTTGGGAGTCAAAAAAAATTTCACTGACTTAAAAAATAAATACCACCACGGTCTTCCTCTCTTCGAGCGCTATCACCCCAATATAACATTTTTGTCCCTGGGCCAAAATCGACTCCCGTTACGTATAGTTGAAAACTGCCCATAATGCTAAGTCTACAGGAGGAGTTCTGAAAATAGTATAAAAGGGGAAATTTTTTCTAATGAAGATACAGCGATGAAAGTGTGGTCATCGACAGCTCCCCCCCCGAGGATACGCTTGCAGTAGAAGCGGTTTGCATCTAACTCGATTAGAAGTGCCGTTACTCACACATGACTTTTCCAATGCTAAGTCTATGTAATGGGAGGAGCCTTAAGATAGGGTTAATGGAAAAATTTTTTTCTAATAAAGATATAACGATGAGCGAGCGGCCGTCGACAGACCTCTCAGGGATACGAAGGAGTTTGCGTCTATCACAATTAGAAACCAAGTTATGGTAACGAAACCTTTGAATTTCCCCAAAACCTTTTTCTCGGGCTGAAAATCATTTTGCGGGAATTTGATATAGCTCGGGAACTACTGATCCGATTTTGATGAAACGACCATTCATGTGTTCGTCTTGCGATTTAGTTTTTGGCTATGTAATTGTTTTTTCAAACTCCTATTAGGGGCGGCGCTACTGGCCTGGGCAGTTCCAACTTCGATCCCTATGACCCGGGCTGTTTTGGTCTGATTTCGATGCGGTTTGATTTTTTATGAATCAAAAATGTTTTGCGATTTTTTTATAAAAAAATTTGGGGGTCAACATGGGGGTCCCCCTGAGGCCCCCCCCAAAAAAAACCGAAGAATCAGATCCCAGTATCTGCCAATTCGATTTTCGCTAAAATTTATACATATAGACGGTGGGCCAAGAGCTCTCGAATCGCGTAAGAAACAAGTCTCTAGGTCTCCTAGGGGGTCCGTGGCAGGGGTCCGAATTTGGGGGTCAAAAAAATTTCACCCACTTAAAAAATAAATACCACCACCGTCTTCCTCTCCTCGAGCGCTATCACACCAATATAACATTTTTCTCCCTAGGCCAAAATCGACTCCCGTTACGTGTAGTTGAAAATTGCCCATAATGCTAAGTCTATGGGAGGGGTTCTGAAAATAGTGTAAAAGGAGAAAATTTCTTCTGATGAAGATACAGCGATGAAAGTGCGGCTACCATCGACAGACTCCCCCCCCTCCCCGGGGATACGCTTGCAGTAGAAGCGGTTTGTATCTATCTGGATTCCACAAAATTATCCGCAAAGTGCTTTTCACGCATAAACATTCGATCTCCGCAAAATATTTCGGATACTACTCGATTCCGGCAAATATTTTGCGGATGATACTGAATTTACGCTAAACGTTGCGGGAAACACTCGATTTCCGCAAAGTTATCCGCAAAGTACAGTTTGCGAATAAATACTGGATTTCCGAAAAAAATTTGCAGATAATACTCGATTTCCGCAAACGTTTTGCTGATAATACTCGATTTACGTAAAACTTTGTTCTCAATTTCCGCAATATTGTCCGCAAAATGCTTTTCTAGGGCGAGAAAGGCATTTTGCGGATGAATATTCTATTTCCGGAAAATCTTGCGGATAACATTCAATTTCCACAAGACTGTCCGCGAATTGCTTTTCTCTGGTGAGAAAGGCATTTTGCGCGTAAACATTCGATTTCCACAAATTTTGAAGATGATACTGGATTCACGTAAAACATTGCGGACAATACTCTATTTAGGCAAAACTTCTGCCAATAACAATCAATTTCTACAAAATTATCCGCAAAATGTTGTTGTCGGGCGAGAAACGCATTTTGCGGATAAATATTCGAATTCCGCAAAATTTAGTACTCGAGTTCCACAAAATTTTGGGGATAAATCCTCGATTTTTCTAAAAGTATCCTCAAAATTCTTTTCTCGGCTGAGAAACTCATTTTCCGGATAAATACTAGATTTCAGTAAAATGATTTCCTGGGCGATAAACCGATTGTGGGGATAATTACTCGATTTACGCAAAATTATCTGCAAAATGCTTTATTGGGGAAGAAACGAGTTTTGCGAATAAAAGCTCGATTTCCGCAAAATTTTGCGGATAAATAATCGATTTTTGCAATATTATCAGCAAAATTCTTTTCTCGGGCAAGAAACGCATTTTGCGGATAAATATTCGATTTCCGCAAAATTATCCGGAAAGTGCAGAAAAAGCTCGATTTTTGCAAACGTTCTGCGGGTTTGACGCAAAACGCATTTTGAGAATAAATACTCGATTTCAGGAAATCTTTGATGATAAAACTCCATTTCCCCAAAATTGTCTGCAAACGTTTTGCGGATAATACTGGATTTACGCAAAACTACGGATAGCACTCGATTTACAGGAAATTTATGCAGATAACACTCGATTTCCCCCAAATTATCCGCAAAATGCTTTTCTCGGGCGAGGAACGCTTTTTGCGGGTAAATACTGGATTTCCGCAAAATTTTGCGGATAAATTCTCGATTTTTGCAAAATTATCCCCAAAATTCTTTTCCCGGGTAAGAAAGGCATTTTGCGGATAAATACTCGATTTTTGCAAAATCATCCAAAAATTATTTTCTCTCCGAGAAGCGAGTTTTGAGGATAAATACTCGAATTCAGAAAATTATCGGCAAAATGCCTTTCTCGGACCTGAAACGAATTTTGCGGATAAATACTCGATTTCCGCAAAATGTTGCTAAAATAGTCGATTTCCGGAAAATTATCCAGAAAGTGCAGAAAAAGCTCGATTTCCGCAAAATTTTGAGGATAAATCCTCGAATTTTGCAACATTTTCCTCAAAATACTTTTCTCCGTCAAGAAACACATTTTGCGGATAAATACAAGATTTCCGAAGTTATCCGCAAAGTCCTTTTCTTGGGCGAGAAAGAATAAATACTCGATTTTTTTGCGTGTAGGAGGATACCTACGTGACCTTTCATTTACCGCAAGAGAGGTGATTCTATCTATATTAGGCGACTTTTGGCAAATTTTAAATTTTGCAAAAATTTTCAAAAATTGAAAAAACAAAAAGTCTGAAATGTTTCAAAGTTTAAATTACTTCCAAAGGGACTTTTTTTTAGCGTTTTGTTTGTTACATTTATTCATTAAATATCCTGTTCTTCGCGTTTAAACCATAAAATTCAGTTCAACAGCAATATCGCAAAATAATTTTAAAATGAGTATATGTTTAGAATTTCTAATACATAGTTCCACGCGCTTTAGATAAAAAAAGTTTTTTTTCCGTAGAGTGTTGCCATGGCTCGCTTTGAAACCGTTTGAGTTTGTTCATCAAAAATTCTTTAAAGTTTTACAAAATATGCAATAGATAGTAAAACAAATTCCAAATTCGGGCTTCCAGATGTGCACGTTCGGGTGGAAACGTACTTTATTCGAAATTGGATGGCTCTAGGTACCGTTGCTTTATCATATTTGGAGAAATATACATACATTTATGCAGATTCTTCATTATTTAATTTCTTTTAATATAATACAGGGCTGCAATATTTTATGCTAACAGTTTGAAAGTGATTCAGACTTTTAACGTATTCCTGGCAAAACAAAAAAAATAGTTCTTCAGCAACAAAGCCCCTTTGGACTAAAAAGCGATCTCGTTAAGAAATCGAAATAGCCAAAATATTTTTTTCTCAAGGCGCTCTCTCATTTAGAGAAAATTATGTCTCTAGGCCAATTAGGACCTAAGATGCATATAGGTGACCAAACCCTCATAATGGTAACCTATGGAATAGGGGCCTTAACATACTATTTATGGAAAAATAATTCCAATCAGCTTACAGCAATGAGCGTTTAACTATGCTTTCCTCTTCCGGACTGCCCACCAGCGGCCGAGCGGTAAAGACGCTGAACACTGGTAGTTCGGTTCGAGGTTCGAATCCCGCGAACGGGCTGGCTACATGGGCGTTTTCGTGGTTTTCCCCATGTGTAACGTGTATACGAGCCAGTTTCCCTTAGAAAGTCCTCCACGAAGGCATCCCTCCCTTTAGGCAGATAGCCCTCGTGTACTTGGCCATAATTGAATAACCTAACCTAACCTAACCTCTTCCGAACTTAGCTGAATAATGGATTTATTGCCAAACTAGAGAAATTAAGCTTCGCGTCAACGAAGTAACGTCCTCTTTTATTACTGTGAATTAAATTATGCTTAATCCATTCTGGATTTATCATTTAATTTATTAAATTATCCCATACATTGACTCAGCATAGGGTTCACAACAAATTAAGTCAGTTTCTTTGCTTTCGGTGTCTTCTTGCCGAGTGAAACCAAAAGTAAACTCAGTTTTGTGCATCGAAAAATTACGACCTTCTTGACTGCTGGCCGAATTGCTTGTCTTTGAGTAGAAACTGTAATTTTAATTGTAAAAATGTTTATTAAATTGTTTTAACTGTATTTGCTGTTTTATGTTTTTCTATATCTTTCAATTTTTAATATAGATATTTTGAGTTTTTATGTATTTTTGCCTTATCGCGAAGGAAGAACTGTTATTGAGTTAGAAATATATCTCTAATGAAATTCGGGGAAATAAGTTTAAGTGAAAGGCAGGAAAAATGTTCATAAATTAATATTCCGTGCAAGGAATTCGTTTGGTGCACACATCAGAGTTTTTACTAAGGTAAAAAGAACGACAGCATAAACACACAACGCAAAACTGAATAGCTGCGGCGCGAACAAATATACATTTACTACTGAGAAAGATTAAAATAATTCTATAATCATTCAAAAAATACAAGTATGAAAAAGATAAGCGATTTGGTAACATTTTATATCTTAGGCCTTTAAGATTTATTAATGCAAGTTTCTTGTTTCAATGTGTAAAGATCAATGAAACATATTCAGATATTAATCCAAGCTTCATACATTCAGTCGAGAATGTTTCCGGGAAAATATTTCATAATGTCTCTTTACTTCCATGTTCCATCCAAGATATATTAAACTTTTATTCTGTGAAAGCAAAATGGGGTTTTTAAATCTTTTTTGAAAGTCAAATGATGCCAGAATCGATTTCAGAATTTTACACGGATAATTTATTTTGCATTTTCTGAAACTTTTCTCCTTCTTCAGATCAGTACGTAAGCTTAAAATAATAGCATTTATCGAATATGCGTGAGCGTTGTTTAGTTCAGAAGTAGCTTAAAAGATCATGAGCATACCGGTGATAAACAAGCCCTGACGTCATCATCGCAGCATTATCACATGCTGTAAATTAATGAATAAGATTTATTTTGCTTAGCTATTTACCTTTATTTTATATTATACAGTGTCATTACTGAGCTCATAAAATATTTTAGAAATACAAATCAAATAAATTATCCATCCGATGCAGATTTTATTTTACTGAAATAAAACTGATTTTTTTCCTCAATGGCGCACGCTAGCCGCTATTGGACAGTCGAATATTTTGCTTGTTTTGCGTAGAAACTCTAATTTTCTTTGAAAATTGTTTTAACTCTCTAACCGGCAAGGCCGTATATATACGGTCAAGAATATTTTTTGTGATATCTGTACGAACGTATATATACGTGCATATTAAAATATGTCAAAAAAAATTTAGGTAATATATTAAAGTACATAAATCCAGGTATAAAATGCCAGGAAACTTTTTACATTAAATCAAAAAAATAAATTTTTCTGGTTGTAGTTTTGGGAAATTTGTGCTTTCTTAGCGAAACCCCTGGCCGATCAGAGGGTTCACTTGTAGAGATATTTGGTTATTTGGAAGCAGGAGACATAAGAAATGAGTCACGCATTCGCCGGGACTCGAACCACGGACCTCCGGAATACGCGCCCAGCGTGCTGACCACTACACTACGAAGGCATCCGAAGAAGGCGGGAGAAATATCTTATATAATCCCCCTTTAAAGGGCGACTGGGGTTCAGAAGACCCAATCGCCAAATCCCGGTGGTGGAGAATCATCTTCCACCACCTTTTTTAGTTCGGGCGCCAGTGTAGAGACATTAAGGATTTTTGAAGCAGAAGCATTGAAAAAATAAGAAACGTCTTCGCCGGGATTCCAACCTCGGACCTCTGGAATACGCGCCCAGCGTGCTAACCACTACACCACGAAGGCATGCGAAGAAGATAGAAGAAATTCCTTATATGCTGTTTAACTGTATTTGGTGTTTCATATTTTTCAAATTTTAATGAAGCTGTTTTGAGTTTTTATGCATTTTTGCTTTGCCGGGAAGTGAGAACTGAATTAATTGAACGAGAAATATATCTCTAATGAAATTCGAGGAAATAAGTTTAAATGAGATACAGCAAAAAATGTGTATAATTAAAAATTAAAAATGTCCTTACAAGGAAATCATATAGATCATCAGACTTTTATAATACGTGCCAGTTAAAATACGCTGTAATTTCGCCAAAATAATGAAGCAACCTATGTAAAAACGGATTATGAAAGTTTTAAAAAGGTTGCAGAACCTGAGAAAGAATTTGATTAAAGAAAGTGGTGATATGCCAATATCAATCGAATCTATAAAAACAATGTAAATTCTAAGGAAAACTTTTGAACTGAAAGGTGCCGATCAAGAAAAGCTACCAGCAGTTTTACAAAGACAAAAAAACTGATGTGCACACCACATGACTTCCTATTCCTTGTAAAGATCATTAAATTATACATATTTTGCATTTCATTTAAACTTATTGGTTTGAATTCAATCTTCTTCGTCGATAGCGCATAAACCATAGTAGAATAAATGCACTTTTAAAAATTAACTGTATTTGTTTACCACAGCGACACTCTGGCGCTGAGTTCACTTAACAGCGTTACATCTCATTCATTTTATAACTCAGAATGCATAAAAATTATGTATATAATCTGAATAATTATCTAATCGTTGCCACATGTTCTATTCAAATACTATAATAAATCTAAAACGATGTATCAAAGAAATCAAACAAATAAACAACAACAACGAAACAGAACGGTTTTTCACAGACGATTCAGTATTTCTTATTCATTAACTCAGACCTCACTTTGCGACAAGGCAAAAATATATAAAAACTCAAAATATTTATATTAAAAATTACGAAGTAAATCTGAAACACTTATTTCCTCGAATAAATTCCAGAATGGATTAAGCATGATTTAGTTCGCAATAATAAAAGAAGGCGTTATCTTTATTGTTGCGAAGCTTAGTTTCTCTAGATTGGCAACAAATCCACTATTCTGCTAAGTTTCAAATGTAAGCAAATATGATCGTTATGGCAAAACAAATTAGGCCTAACCGCACTTAAACAACTTTTAATTTGTTGTTAATTCTAAAAGTATGAAATGCAGGTTAACTAAAGGCATAAAAACCTTAAAGACCAACATAATGAGTTATGCGAGATACATACATACGTACGTACGCACAGCCACCACGAAACAATCTCTTCAGAATCCCTTTTAAATCAGTTTCATAATGTTTTGGGGGGAAAACAGTCCTTTATAATGTCCTTACGTACGGATATCGCGCAATAACTTCCATTAAATTGCATTAGATAGCGGTTAAAATGGATATTTTCGTTGAAATACGATCCCCAAAATTTTCCCGATTACAATACTTCCTTTTTACTTCGTACAAGGAAGTGAAAATTAAAAAAAAAATTCTTGTACAATATGAAGCAAACACAGATGGAATAGCTGTTTGTAAGAGATGAATGATTACAAAAACGTTCTTATAAAAAATTAAAAAATATATTTCATAATTTCGTAGATGGTTTAATTTTAAATTTTTACCCCAAGAGGGAGTTAGCTCGAATAGGATATTTGTCTTGAAACGGATTTCTGCGTCGTCCATTATAAACTGTTGTATCACTTCTCAAATTGTTGCCAACAAATACTATTGCCCTGTTTTATCTTTAAAGAAATAAATAAAGAATCTTCATGTATTTGTATATGTTCCACGTATTGTGGAAAAACGACGGTATCTAGAATCATTAGATTTTGAATAACATTGTCGTCCACACGAACATGTGCACCTGAAAGCCCGAATTTTGAATTTTATGTTTCACATTTTATAAACCTGTAACAAATTTTTGATTACTTGTTAACGATTGAAGTGAGCAATGGCAGTATCGCATGGAATAAACTATTTTTATCTTCGGCGCGTGAAACTGCCTGCCAGAAATTCTGAAGATATGGTACTTTTAAATATTTTGTGATTTTGCTGTTAAATCGAATATTATGCCAATGCAAAGAACCTGATATTCAATAAATAAAGTTGACACACAAAACTTTAAAACAACACAAAAAAGTTGTTTGGTAAGCCAGCTAACTCAGAAAATTGAACATTGATATGATGTAGTGAGAAAGGACTAAAAGTAGGAAAGCGTATGACGACATTTAACATTGCATCCGAAATTCTAAGCATATGCTGCTATACTGTTTTTAAAACTTTTATAATATTGCTTTTGAATCGTATATGGGACTGTAGGGTTTCCCTTATTTTGCATAACAAATTTATTTTAAGTTTGATACCTTTTCTGAACTCCTCAACTTCCCATAGTATTTTCTCTCCAGAATGTAAATTTAAAGTTAAGTGAAGTGAATATTTAAACTGTCCAATGTCTGAGTTTATTCAGAGTGTTTTCGCTAGCCAGCGCACGTTTCGTTGCTATCTCGCTGTTACGCTAGTAAGCCTCTTGGCCATTTCGGATTATGGTCACACCTGTTAGGTTTTGTGAGTCAACCTGTTAGACTGTTAGATGAATTAATAAAGGGTTAGTTTTCACCCTTCTTTTGTGCTGGTACTTTATTCACGCCCGTGCGAGAATTCTCCAGGTTCATTGTAGGAACTAATTTAGTTTATGTGGAATAACAGAGATCAGATCTTACAAGATAATTACCAAGAAAATGGTGCTTAATAATAAAGCTAGTAGGAGTGAGTGTAACAGCAAACTGGTAGACTGTGTGAACTACTGTACTACTGACTGTGCGAGAGAGTAAAAAACCCTAACAGATCCTTTTGGGCGATCGTTAAAATCTGAACACTTTCAGATTTTTTTTTTTAGATTATTAGTTTAAGATTAATTATTGAGCTAGTTGTGAATTGTTATTTTGCTTGAAATGGTTAAAAACTGATCTCACAATTTACGATGCACATTTCGCTGTTTATTAAATTCAGTCGCTTAATAAACACAAACATGTTTAATATGGAAATGATTTTAATAAGCTATATATTTATTATTGCGGAGAACATTTTCCATGTAAAATAAAAAGTTATTTAAAATAAAAAGTTATTTCATATTGAATTAAGTCTAGATTCATTTATTGCGTATGAATTATTTATGTTCTTCAGCGAAAAACAAAATATTTGGATTGCAGAAGAATAGCAAATATATATATATAAGTAAAATATAAAAAATTACGATGGCTTTGCTCTACGCGAACAGGCAACCTCTAATTAACTTTCCGCAATTTCAAGATCTTGCCCCCCAGACCAGTATTTCAAGAACTCTCTGGCCTGTTATGTAACCGCTACAATATACTATAAATAGCTTTACGCTCCATTTTTCGTCAGATTGTTTGCTGCCATTCAGTGCTATACGAACCCTTTGCTCTGTCTCTTCATCTTCCCTTTGTTAAAAATATTTATTAAGTCGAGGTTCTAAGTTTAATAGTATTACTATTTAAATCATTATTAAGTATGTGATCTTCGTCTAAAGAAAATGAGCTGTCATGTTTAATTGAATAATGATGTGGAGTTTTTACAGTGAAATTTTTCTGTCTTCAGTTCTTCTCCGCCTTCCACTTCGCCAACGGCAACATCCGGACTGTGATTGCTAAGCTTTAGCATTACCAATGCCCATCGACTGCACATATCACACACACACACACACACACACACACATATATATATATATATATAATTAGAAAACATTTTTTTAAAACAAAATATAAACATGCCTAATTTTTAACAATTTTAAAAATTCTTTGTTGTATTTATAGGATTATTTGAAATTTATTAATTAAGAATTTCA
>KK122257.1:43110-69678 GCA_000611955.2 Stegodyphus mimosarum
CTATTAGTTTGAATTTATATTCATAATGAAAGTAATTAAAAGTAAATTAATAAGCCCAATACTTGCGCTAAAGCTGCAAAGTAATAAAGCAATAATTGACTATAAATTATAAAAAGAAAACTCTCCATATTACATCTCCAAGCAACGGAAATTCAATTTTAAAATATTATTGAAAAGTTATTTTTCAGAATTTAAAAAAATTTATAGAATCTTCAGCCCTCCTTGCTTTAAACTCAGTTAAGGAAAAACTAAATCGCAAAAATGCCAAAATCAAAAGTAAACTTTTTAAGTATTGAAAAACCAGTTATTGTTATTGATAGCAGATTAATCGACTTATCAAGGGGATAAACCAATCTACCATGAATTAACAGTAACTAAAATAAGAGAGAGTGTTTCATCTTACTTCCAAGTAAGCGTCAAATTATTTGCTAGATTCAAATCACTAATTGATTCTCAATCAAAATAAAGATATTAGTCACTAAACCAAAAGAATCCTGCTAAAAAGCAAATAATCTATAAGATTAAAATTTTTTTACTAAGAACACAATTAATCTGAACGAGACCCTTACTTTAGAAGATATATCCCCTGCACTCTTTTTTCATTTTAAATATAAAAGTAAAAACAAAAGTAGATTCAAGAACAAATTAAAAAAAATATTAGAAGATTAAAGTAATAATCTATAAAATTAAAGTTAAAAACTGTAGTAAAAAAGAAATTTAAAAATCAAACTACTAAGCAAAAATTAACCAACTGCCTAAAAATTTAAAAAACCAAATGACTGGAATGCAAGTGCGAATTAAGATTCCATTGCTTGGAGATGTAATATGGAGAGTTTTCTTTTTATAATTTATAGTGAATTATTGCTTTATTACTTTGCAGCTTTAACGCAAGTCTTGGGCTTATTAATTTACCTTTAATTATTTTCATTATATGTATATATATATTAACAAATAATCAGATGTAAGCAAGGACTATTAAGAATCCTGCACCTAGGCTGCAATTATTTAATAACTAGAAGGTGACAGAATAGAAAATACAAAACTTTTTAATTGAAACAGTAACTGAAATCATCGGATAACCAATCAGTTCAATCTTGCATCCCTCTGATATTTTCTTTAGCTGCTGAAGATTTATGCAATATAATGCATAACAGCAATAAGTGTTTTTCAGATAAAGATCTTCAGCGAAAATTTTCATCGGATTTCACAAGAAACTGACACTTATTCTCATACGAATGTATTAGTTTACAAGAAACGAGATCTCAAACCCTCCTGTGTGTCACTTTGAGCATGGAAATGGATCCATTTCACAGTATCTCGCTGGCTTCACTAAACCGAGTTGTGCTTTCAGTTCGAAAATCCGTTTTCTCATGGGTCGAAGTAGCTGGTAATGTTCCCATTTCTGTGATTTGGAAGAAAGACATTTCTGACACGTTTACGGACGTTTTCTTAAGCTATTATGGCACCTTCCTTTTTCCTGTAATGGATAAGGGAGCTCTAGGTATGGATAAGTCCTACTTTTTAAGTTTGGGAAGAGATGTTTCATAAAGGGACATTGCATCTGCTGCATTTGTAATAACAACCCAAGGGGAATCTCAATGGATGAGAAGGGCTTTGAACTCTTTTGTTTTTTTTGAAGCGTATCCTACAGCACACTTCTCTTTTCATAGAAAAATTGCAAAATTTCTTGCATTGGAAAATAGAACTCGCGACTTTTCTTTCGCAAATGAGTGAAGGCCCCTCTGATTGCAGAATATTTTTTTTCTCTCTTTCTTTGCGTTTTGAGATTTATTGCACTGCATAAATACTTCACTTTTGTTTTTATTGTATATTTCAAAGAATTCTGTAATATATGTCGAAGTGGGAGATCAGTACAATTCCGGCATTCGTGTCCCTGTCGTCTGTTAGTAATTCTCATAATGTTTCAAACTTCTTCATTATTAATTTTATATCGAAATTAAGCTAAACACGAGATGCTTCTGTTGTTTTTATTCTCGTTCCTCAGTGTGAGTGTTATCACATTTACCATTTAAGTGTTCAGTAGAAATTAATTTAATTTTGTATAATTTAGATTAAAAGTTTCATAAATCCTTTCCCATCAAAATACTATAGTAATTTTATAAATATCGTATATATAATACGTGGAGATAGACTGTTAGCTTCTAAATATTTCACATATTTCCCTAATGTTATATTAAAAATATACCTAATCATAAAATTGTATTAGAATCCTCTATTCTAAAGAAGAGTTTCGCGTTTCTTCTGTCTAACATCGAGATGAATCGAAAACTTTAATTCATATTTCAAGTAATTAGCAGAAATGCGAATACAATGGAAAAATTAAAAGAGGAAATGAAATATACTATTCGAATGATTACAGAAACGTTAAGAATCTGAAGAACCTTATTGCTTTCATTACCTGCGTACGGGTTTGCAATGGATTGAGTGCACATAGAACCGATGACAGCTTGAAAAAAAATATTTTTCCAAAAGGAACAATTTACAGTTTTGGAACTTTTCACTAAAGTACTCGTATAGCTCTTCTTAACATGACAGAATACAGTTAGTAGTAATCACGTCAAACTACTACGAACCTTAAACACAAAGCAGTGCAAAGCGCAGCTAAAGAGCGAAGCTTCCACGGAGATCTCTCAATACTCCGAAGTCAACTCTGAACTAAATATCTGAGAAGTGATGCTTTCTTCGGCCTTAAATAGCTTTCCCCCAGCTTACAGGAAATTTCCAGTACCTTCGATTTTTTTTTAAATTGGTGGAAGATATATACCGTTACATGTAAGGGGTGGATACAGCTACAGTTACATATAGGGATCAATTACGGTTACTCAATTACGGTACCAATTATAGTTATAAAGGGACCAGAAAATAATGTCGCCAAGTTTGGCGACAGTTAGAGATTTCTTGGCAAAACCATCACCAATTTGACGTTATCTCGCAAATTTGGCACTAATTGAATGGTAAGTGGACTTGGTCTTGCAACTTTATTTTTCCGGTACAGCTTCGCTTTTCAAGGGTTTTTATGTTATATCAGACAACACATGTTTCAATTTTACGTACGATTTCACTTAAATTATTTATATATATACGTAGTATACAATACCTGTAATAATATGCATATTTGTAGAATCAAAAAATTCATACCACATTTTTTATTGGTGATATTGACCCTTTTGATAAACCAATACTATCTCACTGTGCAGCTTAATATACAATATTTTAAATAAACAGTTGAGGTATAATATATGGAACAACCAGAAGAATTCGTAGTTTCGGAAGAAAGATGTAAATTACAGAAGTCTAGTTATGGTCTCAAGCAAGCAGCTAGGTGCTGGAATGTAGAAATTGAAAATACACAGAAGAATCTTGGGTTCAGTCAAAGCAAAGCAGATCCGTGTCTTTTCACAAAAGAGGATCATCATCGAAGAATTAATTTAATTGTGTATGTTGATGATATCCTAATAAGCTCTAACAGAAGAACGACTAATTCTTCAAGTGATTAATGATTTAAAAAAACCGTTATCAAATAACACATCTTGGTGAAGCTAAATATTTCTTAGGCAGGGAAATAAATCGAAAGGAAGATGGAAGTTATCTCTTATCTCAGAAAAATAAAATAAATCAACTAGTCAAACAATTTCAACTCGAGGAAGCGAAACCCGTTAGTGCACCAATGGAAACAAATTATTATAGTCTAAACAAGGAAGAAAATCGCCTAACTTCAAATGATAAATTTCGCCAAGTTATTGGAAGTCTTTTGCATATATCGTCTATCGCGAGACCAGATATCACAGCTTCAAGTCATATACTTAGCAAAAAGTGTAATAATCCACGTCAAAAAGACGGGAATACTGTAAAAAGAATCATTAGATATTTAAACACGACAAAGCATTTATCTCTATACATTTCGTCGAGTGAAGAACTTAATCCTCAGTTTATTCAGATACTGTTTGGGGACAAGATACTGAAGATTGAAAATCCACATCAGGAAGTGTAATTTTATTAGGCAAAAATTGTACAGAGTAATTCAAAAAGAAACAGCAGATTGCAAACATGTATTTCTTCCAAACTACAAAAGATAGAAACCTGATTCTAACGTTAATGGATAGAGGAAAGTGTACAATTTATTATTAGTGCGGTAAAAAGTTCCAATCATGGCCTCATTGGCGCTGTTGTTTGTTCTGGTATTATTTGTCGGTTGGTAGTCTGTTGTCAAATGGCGGCGACACCACAGCAGAAGACTTTTTGTGTTCTGCAATTGACAAAACTAGAGTCCATTGTTGCAGTTCAGCGAGCATTTCGCCGTCAATTTAATAAAGAACCACCGCGTGATAAGCAAATTTACGAGTGGCATCGAAAATTTATAGAAGATGGTTGCATCTACAAAGGGAAAAGAACAGAACGTCCACGCACATTGAACGAGAATGTCAAACGTATTCGTACACTTTACGAAAGGATCCCAAAGAAAATGAATGCATAGCATAATTGTAAACTTTTCTCTATCCATTAACGTTAGAATCATATTTCTATTTTTTGTAGTTTGGAAGAAATAAATGTTTGAAATCTGCTCTTTCTTTTTGAATAACAATGTATTTCATCGTTTTCAAGAAAACAAACATGTGTCTCATTATCCTCAGCAGAAAGCTGTATATGTTGCACTATCGCAAGCTACACAAGAATTACTATGGCTATTAAAATTAACAGAAGATTTTAATCTATCCCAAACTCTACCGATAAAGGTTTTCGAAGATAATCAATCAACAATAAAGCATGTAGAAATTGAAAAGTTTAGTTCGCGCACAAAACGTATTGATATAAAATGAAACTCAAAAGCGTAAAACAACGAATGTGCGCCAATATATATTTTAACGAGAGAATTGATAAATCCAAATTTCAATCGAAATAACACATTAACTAGAAGTGCAGACGTACTTTATTCTTAGACATAATAAAAGGTTTAATTAACAGTAAAAATAAAGAAAAATCAACGACAAAATTCTAAAATAAAATTTTCAGAGGCATTTCAAATAAACATAAGCAGATTTTTACCTCAAAAATTGAGGATACATCAATGAAAGTTTTGTTTGACTACCACTAGATTTTTTTTTCTGCTTGCTACTATCATAACCTAAGTTTGGGCAATTTTATCTTAAACTTTTTCGACTGTTATTTTTGTCTTTTGAAGTTGGTTATGCGAATTTAAAGTCGCAATTTTAAATGGAAAATGGCTCTTCGGACAGAGACCAGTATTGATGTAAGAAAATTTATATTAAGGTTATTTAAGAAAGGAAAATCTTATCATGAAATAGCTGAAATTGTCGGTAGAAGCCACTCGTGTGTACAGAAAATCATTGGAAGATTTAAAAGCGATGGTTTAATTGAAAATAAAAGTGGAAGAGGAAGGAAAAGTATTCTGAGTGATGTAGCCAAAAGGAAAATTTTGAAAAATATCAAGATTGTTCCTAAACTAAGTGCAGTCAAATTAGCTGCAGAAACTTCTCGAATAGTGTGCAGAAGTGTAAGTGCTGAAACTGTGAGAAATTTGATTAGACATGCTGGATATAGCAGTCGAGTAGCTAGAAAGAAACCATTTATAAGCTTACAAAATCAGAAAAGCGTTTTGAGTTTGCAAAAACTCATCAGTTGAAGACAGATAGCTTTTGGAAGAAAGTTATATTTAGTGATGAAAGTAAATTCAACATTTTTGGAAGTGATGGTCGTCGCACCGTTTGGAGAAGGCCGAACACCGTTTTGGATCCAAAAAATTTACGTCTTGCAGTTAAACATGGTAGTGGCTCCGTCATGGTTTGGGGTTGTATGGCTTCAAATGGGGTAGGAAATTTAGTTTTTATAGATGGCATAACGGATCATAAGCTTTATATATATATACTCCACAACAATCTTAAAGAAAGTGCAAAAAAAATTGGGTTTAGATGGAAATTTTATATTCCAGCACGACAACAACGCCAAACACACGGCACATAATGTCAAAATGTGGTGTCTTTTTCATTGTAAACAGCAATTGAAAACACCACCACAGTCCCCTGACACCAATGTCATAGAAAATTTGTGGGCCACACTGGAAACAGCCGTCCAAAAACACCAATTAGGAACAAAGCCCATTTAAAGCAAGTGCTACAAGAAGAATAGGATAAAATATCTCCAGGTACCACCAAAAAATCGGTCGAATCGGTACCAAGACGTTTGGAGGACATTATAAAAGCCAAAGGACATGCAACCAAATATTGACACCGTCTTTGTATGTGATATATCACAAAAATTTCATCGGTGTATCCTTAATTTTTGAGGTAAAGATCTGCCCATGTTTATTTCAAATACTAGTGAAATTTTTAATTTTAGATATTTTGTGGTTGATTTTCGTTATTCTTACTGTTAATTAACCCTTTTGTTACGTGTGAAAATAAAAACACGTTTTCTCTTCTAGTTAATGTGTTATTTCTATTGAAAGTTGGATTTATCAAGTGAAAGTAAGGTGTATCCTCAATTGTTTGAGCCACTGTATGTTCCTTTTTTATTGCCTCGCTAGGTAAGCCTGATGATGATTCTATGTAAATTATTCTTTTTAATACATCAATTTTTAATGTCTGTGAAGATTGTTACTTTAATTTGTGTTTTACCTAAGTTAAGCAGAATTCTGATGCTTGTTAAATAAAGATTTCGTAGTTATTTGACTTTCGATTCTTTGATGAAAACTGCGCTAAATATAGGAAACGTACTCAATACGCCTTACGTGCTAATGCACAATACAACAAAGGTTAGGTTAGGTTAGGTTATTCAATTATGGCAAAGCACACGAGGGTATCTGTCTAAAGGGAGGGATGCCTTCGTGAATGACTTTTAAAGGGAAGCTGGCTCGTATACACGTTACACATGGGAAAAACCACGAAAACGCCCATGCAGCCAGCCCGTTCGCGGGATTCGAACCTCGGACCGAACTACCAGTGTTCAGCGTCTTTACCGCCCGCCCGCTGGTAGGCTTACAATGCAACAAAAATAAACTAAAAAACTAATTCTAAACATCATAAAAATGCAAGACTAATAAATGAAGTATAATATAAAGTAAATACAATCCAAAATAGTACAAAAAGGCTAGTAAATAGTTAGTTTCGATTTAACTTACTGTGTTACTACATTAGTCTAGTTTAAAACGTTGCTAAACTATGTAAAGTTGAGAAGTTTTTAGCTGTTAACTGTGAAAACAGAGGGCGCTGATACTATGTAAAGATGAGTAGTGTGAAACTGCAAACTGTATTAGGTATTGTAAAAATGCAGCTGCTTAAAATTAAAAACCTTCATTCAATTCGAGCTATTCTTTTCTACTTTTTCCTTACCTTTGGCCTATTTTTTTCTACGCTTCCTTACGCGTTGGCCTAGCTTTTTCTACTGTTTCATCTTTGGCCAGTATTTAGTTAGTTTTAATTTTAGTTTAACTTCAATTTTATTTTTATTACTATAAAATTATAATAAAAATCTTTTATCAATTTATTATCAATTTTTTAGTTTATTCTACAAAATTTGGCAGCATTAACTTTCCATTTCGTTTGCATTATTAGTTTCCATCCTTCAAACTACCCTATAAATTTCCCTTTTTACAAAATTTACACTTTGATTCATTTTTCAATAAATTTTCGCACAGAACTTACATTTTTACAAACCTATAAGCATAATAAGACTATAAGCCTATTAGAGCCTATAATATAGCCTATAAGAGTTCTTTGATATCTAGCACGAGTAAGAATTTATTTTAATTTCTTTTCAATTCATAATTATTCTTATTCTTCGTCAAGATTAAAAGCTTTTTCACTTAATATTTATTTTTTCTTTTGGTTTCAAAAATTGCATCTTATGTTCCAAATTTTAACCTTTTGAGCGATTACTTTCTCGCCAAGGTTTTTTTATTTTTGCCAATGAAGCCAAAAAGGCAAACCTATACGTTTCTACTATAACAAAATTCCTCCATTCGATAGTAGTATAATGAAAGTGCGCGGGTTTTTAATTTCTTACTGTGAGTATAAATTATGTCTTTTCAATTCAGTTTTATAATTTCAGTTGTTAAATAGAGAGAAATAATCTTTTAAACCTTAGGGGTTTTTACTACTTTTAACTCTTTAAAATTTTAACTCATACTCACTCCCTCTAGGTGCCGGACAAACTAAACTTAAAATAAACCCTACTAAGATGAACTTGTTAGAAAATAGAGGAAGGAACTAATTGGTTGATCTGACTCATAATAATATTAAGTATAACTTTTCTTAAAGCAGTTAATTCACACATAGCAAGGCAAAGCAAATTCTTCTTAATAAACTTAACCTGAAAAGGAAGCTGGAATAAATCTTCTCTGGAACTCGGTAAAACTAAATACTAAATCTCAACCAAGCATTTCTATAATTCACTCATTTTAAAATAAACTCAAGAATAATTCATATTCATTTCATAGCAAAAACCTCATAAGCACCAGAGAAGAAATATTCAGACACCAATCAATCAGTTCCGCTACTAAAAATCAAGCACTAGATTTAACTGTCCTGGCACCTAAAAGTCATAACAAATTCTATCTTAAAACATGTTCAAAGTATCATTAATAAGTGGTTAGTACACATTTGCTAAAACAGGGCGCGTTGTGAGAACCCTAAAATGCATGAACATTTTTCAATAACCCCAAGCAAAAATCTCCAAGTTTCTTAAAAGCCTCCCGGCTCAAACAAATGGAGTGACTGAACAGACCAACTACATACACACAAAAAAAAAAATGCAAGTAATAACATATAATCAAACTCATTTATTAATTATCTAGGATAAGTTTATGGGAGACCTGGCCAGACTACCCTTACATACAAATGCAATTAATATTCCACATTAAATTTCTCCAAGAGTCATTTATCAAGATAACAATTTTTTTTTTTTTTAACACAATAACGGTTACTTAGAAATACTGAAATACATTAAATTAATCATTTAAAACAACTTCTATAGAAATTACAATTTACATAAATTTCTTATTTTTGACAATAACTTTAAATTCTACCAAGACACAAACAATCTTCTTCGTCCCCCCTTTATTTTTTCTTATTTTTCAACTAAATTTTCCTCTTTCTCCCCAGATTAAGCAAGAACAGTTTAAATTAAACTACTAAAAAAAATATAATCTTATGAAAAAAAAACCCACAGTTGACTTTCGGGATCATCATGATAAGAAGCTATAGGCTGCAGAGGAATTCCGCCGTTGAACTGGATCTTGGTAATGAGCTACAATAAAGTCCACGAAAAATGACCTCTTGTAGAACTTCAAAGATGAAAAAAAAACCCGGCAATCAATATTCTAAAACATTAAAGTTGAAGGAGAAACCGCTGCAGATGAATTCCGCCTTGAACTGGATCTTAGGTAATCAAATTCAAAAAGCCCACGAAAAATGACCTCTTGTAGAACTTCAAAGATGAAAACTCGGCAATCAAAATTCTAAAACATTAAAGTTGAAGGAGAACCTCCGGGTACAGAACGATGATACTTTTCCTTCTCACGAACAGAGAGCTTCATTTAGGTACGAGCCCTTACACTTCCGTTTTACGGGAAAACCCGCTTCAAACTCGGAAGAGTTCGCTCTGAGTTCTACTTCTCGCAAATTAGAAGAAAATTCTCTATTAATCACATCATGCCGCATCGCAAACGTGAGCCACCCGTCGGGGTACAAGTGCAGCATCGCAAATCTCCTCAGCTAAAAGCCGAGTTCGTCCGCAGAACGCTAGCGCCAGCCACCCAAGCCCGGGTAGGCCTGGCCGCAGGCCAAAGGCCCTCTCTGCTAAATATTCAACTCCAAAAACTCGAAGACTCTGGTAAAAACTGACTTCAAAACTCGCGCAACAACCGAGGAAAACTCGGTTTCTCCTCCCACCTACAATTATAGGTCCAAAGTTACACATAAAATTAAATTCTTGCCAATCCGAGACTTTTCAATATAATTTAATAGGACAAGTTCAAACCCCCAAACGAATCAGAATTAAGTCATTGTCTACAGTAGCACCTGCGAAAAACTGGAAACTAAACATTCGACCCCCTCTGCTAACAAGCGAAAAATATAAGAAACAACAAAAACTGCCCTTTCAAAGATTCAATTTACAACTTCCACCGAGGCCATAAACCAGGCGACATCACAGCGGGACGCCCGACAACAGTCTTCACTTTCAGCTTGGTAACAAAGACAAGAGAACCACGATATATTACTCAATGTTGCAACTGTCATCTTAAAAGGCATTTCCCACAGATGTTACTTCCGTTAGAAGACGCTCCCCTCTCTGCGTTAAAATTGACCGTTGAAGGAAAAAATAATTGCTTAATGATTTTAAGTACACACTTTCCAAATATATATATTCATTACGCTCTTCACAATTTCGAACTTAAAAAAAACCAAATACAAATACAAATAAAATACTTAAATAATTGATTACTTAAATCATTAAAAACACTTAAATTAAAAGCACAGAATTCGCGACACAACACAGTTACGTTTTGAATACAATAGGTTATTTTGCTGTATGTTTAAAGGTGATTATGTTTTATTTTTTTGAATGAAGTATTTTATTATTTCACTTTCGTTTTCGTTAAGTGAAATGGTGTTCTTTTTTTTAGATATAAGATTCTAATTTAAATTATGTCAAATACTAGTTGTAAAATACTAGTTGACCAAACAAATTTAGGCATTGCGTTGTGTATTAATTTTAAGTTTCGTTTCAACATCCCGAAGAACCTTGCTACTGGTGAAGCTATGTTGTGTTATCAGAAATTCAAGTAAACACATAAAATCAGTAATACTAAAACTATAGTTTATTACATTCCTTAAACACTGATATCAATCAAATTTCTATTATCAAAAAAATTATACTAGTCCCCGGGAACTACCCACCATTAATTTAGAAAGCAAATTGTTAAACATTTATATGGGTTTTCACAAATACTGCAACTTATACAAGAAACCACTTCAATTCAAAAACTATTTGTTAAGAAATAACTATTTTTCATGAGTTAAGATATAAATTAAAATTTTTTATTACATTTAACAGTTGTAAGGTTCTTACACCTTATTCATCCAAGAACATGTAAAAATTCTAATAATTAAGAACAGAGTTAAGTATTTATAGTATTGCACCAAAAGGAAAAAATAAAAGAAACTACTGTCATGCTCATCCAACTGAGTTACACCAAAATCCCCCTATTTAGAAAAATTTAGATTTTAAACAAGAGCAATTTAAGACTGCTCACAGATTTTCCTCAGATCTCTGCTAAATCAGCGAATCCTCAAAAGATATTAAAGATTTTAATTTTTCTACATTTCAAAATTCTTTACAGCAAACATTAATTAAAAAAATATCTCTAATTCAGATAATAATGGAATCCTTACTAATGTCAAGAAATAATTAAACCAGTAAATTTTGAATGTAAATTTCCTTAAGAATTTAAATTAGTAATAAAAGTTCAAAAAAAAATCTTATCTGTCCACATGATGGAACTTTGAAGAAATGTTAAGAAGACTGAAACACTCACGACTGGCAGATGTAGGAACGATGACTTGGATCGTCAACCGACGGCAGCATGACGGAGACCGAACAGCAGAAGATTTACCCGGAATGCAGGAACTTGTAGCTTCGATGAGTTGAGGCCTTCTGTTCTTTTTAAATTGAAGGGGCAGACAGAGTCTGAAGAGCAAAATTTTGACCATGAAATTTCATCATAAGGTAGAATTGAAAGATTCGATTGAAGAATAATTTCCTTTTAATTTTGAAGAACTATTATTTCGATTGAAGTATAATTTCCTTTTCATTTTGGAGAACTATTATTTCGATTGAAGTATAATTTCCTTTCCATTTTGAAGAATTATTATTTCGATTGAAGTATTGAAGAAGATGCGATTGAGGTATATTTCCTTTTCCTTTTGAAGAACTATTAAAGTAAATCTTAGAAGCCAAGAAGTAGGATGCAAGCGAAAGGAGCCATCAGCGCCATCAAAGAGGCAATATCATCTTTTGTAGAAACAAAGTGCTCAAGGCACCCGAGAAAATATCTTCTCGTTATCCGAAGGAAAAAGCGAAGACGTGCTAAGAGCGCGAAATCCCACCTGCACCGCCTTTTTGTCAAGTCAGGACACCAGATATCGCCAAATCTCGCCAAAAGGGTGCATAAATCCTGAACTCTACACCTCGAACAAACCCCTGCTACAATCGTCCAAAAATCGAGGAGTTGAAATGGAACAAAAATTCGAATCTCACCAAGCCCGCCAAAGGAAAAACCAAGAATTCGACGCAAGCGTGGGAAAACTAACAAACCCAAAGCAACGGACAAAATTCCCAAGCAAAGGCTTAGAAATCAGCTGCAAAAGTGACCCTTTTTACTCCTTTCCCCCTAAACCAAAAAAATCTCCCGAAGTGCAAAAATTTCGTTAAATAATTAGCTGTAATTTAAAAAAAACTAATTAAGCTAGAGACTTAAAAGTACTCTTAAATTAAAAGGCTAATTTTTCTGCATCCAGTGATATAAGTTAAATGAGAATCAACCTCAGTTAAGTAATTTTAAATCAAGTTTATTACGTAGGAAAGCACCTAATTCCATTGTCTGTTTCAACGCGTTTACGAGTAACCAGTGGAAGAAACGTACAAATCTTAAAATACCAAAACCCCTAATTAAAATTAAACTAAAGCAAGTATAAATACAAGATATTAAATAAAATAACGTTGTGTAGCATAAATTTAGAATAATGAAAATTAAATCTTAAGTCAAACTTAAATAATTAAGTGTTACGTGAAATTGTTACACAACATTTATTTAAGAATTTTTTCCTTGCTTTGGGAAAGGGCCAGAATTTTCGGGTGAATTATTATAATTAAAATATATTGAAATGGTTCATCGGCTAATTCTGGATACAGAAAAGCAAGGGCTTTAGTAAAAGAGAGATTTCAATAGGTTTCAATATTCCTTTACCTTGATGAAATGACATTGAAGTCGATTGAATTCCTATTTTATCGGGATTTTTTGAATTTCTTTAATTTTCAAAAAACTGTTTTGAATTGGGAGTATGTTTGTTTAAAAGTTTTGGTTTTAGCAATCTTTAAAAAGTCTTTGCTGCATTTATAGGATTTTTTGAAATTTATTAATTATGAATTTCAATTTTCGTCTTTGTGAAAAGTAGTTCTAAATTTCTTACTTTATGTATATGCATATATTATACATATACGTCCTTATGGTGGGCCGACTGCA
Organism: Stegodyphus mimosarum; assembly: GCA_000611955.2. Taxonomy (NCBI): domain Eukaryota; kingdom Metazoa; phylum Arthropoda; class Arachnida; order Araneae; family Eresidae; genus Stegodyphus; species Stegodyphus mimosarum. Next base: position 56,390 of record KK122257.1, read on the forward strand.
ACCAAAGATGGATGCTCAGCAACATGTTATAGCAGTCCGATGTATGAAATTTCAACTTTCTGAGGATACTCGATTTTGAGTTATACGAGATACATACGTACGTACGAACATGCAGCCGGAGGAAAAAGTCTGTCCTCAATCCCTTTAAATTCCATTTTACAATTCGTTTTGGCAAAAAGAGGCCTTCATTCTGTCCGTAGGTACAGATGTTGTGTAAAAACATCGTTCAAATGAATTCAAGAGCAGTCAAAATGGGTATTTCCCTTAAAATATGACACCGGAAATTTTTCGAGATTACAATACTTCTTTCAAGGAATTAAAATGTACCTATTGTATGTTGGAAGATATGGTACAAGTAGAAAATCCTGATAATTATCAAAAACTAGGTCTCGAAAATTGCAGTTAAAACGCAAATTATTTAAGAAATTATCAATTGCATTTTTAGAAATTTACTCTCCAGTTAGTTGCACCCATTGTACGTATCGATTACGTATCGATTAACTAAAATCGACTTTAGAATACATAATTTAATATAAATGCGTGATATTAACTAAGATTTTAATTAATATCATAAAGACATTTTACTGCCAGGGACGTTAGTCATTTTGTTCTTATTTAAAAATGAAAAAGCGTACATTAAATACATAAACAAGATCCAAAGTTTCAATCAAAATGTAATTAGAACAGAAAAACCGAAGGATTATAGAAGGTACTCAACTTTTATAACATTTTTGAACTATAATGTATTTGTTAGCAAGTATTTCTAAGTTAAAAGAATATAGTTGGACAATTTAATTTCTTTTTTGTTAATGCAAAAAATATAATTGACATATTAAAGACGCATATAATAAGAGCGGAGGGGAAAATGATTGGCAGAATTAATTATCTAAAGTTGTAATTATAATGGGTGTCTGCAAAAAGTCTTTTTGCAGCAATGAATTTCGGTAATGAGGGGAAATAAAAAGAAATTCTCTTTTTCTGAGCTATTTCTTCTGCTGTGTATACTAAACCATAAAGACTACCTCAGTGAGGAATCTTTTCATGTATTTAGTTAATTTGTTTTTCTTTCGCAACGGTTGTTAAGTATGGAATTTTTTCTCGTAATTAACGTTTCTGAAATATAAACGTGAGGGTTATTTAAATGATTAAATACGGTTAAAAAAGCTGATACAATACAATCTCGATTGGCATAGCAAAATTTTTTTAGCTAGCTACCTTGTTTGGTTTTTTTATTAAAAAACTTAAATTTTTTTTCTACATTTGATTTCACTTCAACTCCATTCACAACACGCAAATTTTGCGTATTAGAGAATAAGCATGAGGTGTCAAAGAATAAGAATCAGAACGAGACTGTTAGAACTGAATGTTTTCTTCCTGATGATTCTCTTAAAAAATCTTACTCGGATTAGATATTAAAACTGAAACACCTGCATCCAGAATCTAATATTTTTATTGATATAATGTAGTCCTCTTTTAGGGGGAGGAGCGCAATGCTACAGCGATTAATTTTAAAAATTTCCAGTACTTACCATCTCAAGTTACTTAAAATGTTTAAATTTATAAGCCTGTTAAGTTAGTAAATATGTTTTAGAAACTGCTGTTGGAAAACAATGGGTATTTTACTTCATGATAGCGAAAAAAGGAAAGATTTACAAATTCTGTTATAAAGTATTTCCTTCCTCCTTTTTGATGCCTTCGTGGTGTAACGGTACCACACTCGGCGCGTATTCGAGAGGTCCATAGGCGCGTATCCGAGAGGCGTATTCGAGTCCCGGAAAGAACATTGCTCATTTTTTATGCACTACCGCTTTCAAATAACCTAATGATTCTACAGTGGCGCTAGAACTAAAAAAGGTAGTGGAGGATGAGTCTTCACCACCAGGATATGGCGACTGGGTCTCTTGATCCCCAGTTGCCCTTTAAAAGGGGTAGCATATAAGGTTTCTCCCTCCTTTCGGCATGCCTTCGTGCACAAGGTTAACATACTGAGCACATATTTGAGAGGTCCAGGGTTCGTGTCCCAACGGGGGCATTGCACATTTCTTATGTTCCCTGCTTCAAATAACCTAATGATTCTACAATGGCGCCCGAACTTAAAGGTGGTGGATGATGATTCTTCACCACTAGTATTTGGCGATTGGATCCCCTAATCCGCAGTCGCCCTTTTAAAGGGAGAGTATATAAGGTACTTTCTTCCTTCGTTCTGCATGCTTTCGTGGTGTAACAGTTAGCACATTCGGCGATTATTCGAAAGTTACAGGTTCGAGTCCCGGCGAGATCATTCCTTATTTTTCATGTCTCCTGCTTCAAAAATCCTAATGACTACACACTGTTTTTCTAGTAAACCCCAGATAAGCTTAATGGTATCAAGTTAAGAAGATTGTGAAGGTATAGGATATGTTTAATATTCATATTCTTCAAATGACTTACATTCGTTTCTAACCTTGTGGTGTGAAATCGTATGTATCATCATCTTGAGACAGAGCTTGGCCTTTGGAAGGCAAAGTCAATTGTCGAATTTTTTTGCCCTGTTTTTTCCGAAATTTTTGAGTGAAAACCGATTGATTACTTACCTTTTACCTCTAAATAACACAAAATGGCTGCAGAAGCATACATTTTACAGTCTTAGTACTTCAAATCGGATGCCTTCTTTAATATTCGTTTTCAATTGAGACAAAATAACTTCCTTTTATTAGTATAAACATCTTTAAATTTCATAAGTTATTTATCGCACGTCATCATTTCTGTCAAAATCAATAAAAATATAGCAATGATTAAGCTGCATATATAAAGAACCTGGGTATATTTATGGCATTTGCTTTGTGGTTTCAGTGTGCGAACTTTGAGCCGCTTGAGCAATGTGTCACAATGCTCTAGAGACTCAGTGGTCGAGCCCTGAAACCACTGCTTTTCACAATGGTGTTTCCTGCTTTTAAATAAGAGTGTTTATATTTATCCGGATATGGATAACGGGCTCTGAAATGACAGAGTTATTTTATTACTAAACAATATATGCATCTGCCCAATGAAAATGTCTTTCATTTCCAGAGATTTTTCTCTGAGCTCAACGCGCTTGCTTCCTATGCTAGTATTGTAATTTCATAAATTATTTTCTGTAGTTTAAATATAATGTTAATATATTTTGCTATAATTAGAAATAGAAATCGCGTAAAAGTTTTATTTAAATTTAAACTATTTTATAAATATTTTAGAGCGAAAAGCCAATAAAATAAATACGTATGGGAAAGCGAAGGATCCGTAAAGCCAAGAAGACCAAGTCACTTCTTGCTAACATAACAAAACACAAACTTCATGTGCCAGAAGAAAAGAGACTAAAGAACGCTGGAGATATGCTAGTAAAATGCAAATTCCTGCGGTGTACATTTTGTTGCACAAGGGAGAAACCTCAAGAATCATTATAAGAACAAGATATACGTGCGAGATACATGAAGAAGATGCATCTTGGTCTATGCCTGTACCAAAACGACAAAAAATGCTTTCAACAGTTTCACAAAAAAAAATTTTTTTTGACATTTAAAAAAAAACACGGAGTTTTTTTTATCCATTTATCGAAACATCCTTATTAGGTACATTTTTATGTTTTCACTGATTTACAAAAATTACATAAATGTTTATTTGCTCATTTTTTCTGACGATTTATTTTGTGAAATATGTAAAAAGTTTACATATAATGCAATTCTTAAATACAAAATTCGCAGATTTCGTCATTTATTAGAAATGCGCATGGTAAAAGGTAATTCCCCCCCATTACCTCAGTAAGTTTCAAAGTTCTACACGCGTGCCAATTTCACAAGGCGACTACCACCGACAGATCATTGGGCAAGAGAAGATTTTTTAAAATTCATATATTATTTGCTTCTAGAATCGTAATGGCCGCCCAACAGGTAAAGCGATTAGAGTCCCTGACTGCCATGCCGGAGGACCCGGCCTCGAATCCCGGAGAAGGCATGATTGTTTGTAAATTACAGTATTGGTGCGGCATGGCGGCACTTTAAACATGCGGCGAGCCGAAAGTCTTCGCGTGTGGTTTGGTGGAAGGAGAGAGGGGTTGAAGACCCTCAAACCCGTCCCCACCCCGGGGTGCTTTCCGTCAAAATTGGGGCGAAACCGAGCTAAATCGCACTGTCCTCTACAAGGTTCTCTACAAGGCTGTTGCCAGCGACAGGCGTATCTTGCCCTCCTTGCCACGAGCAACTTCGTGAGCTTGGGCTGATGTTACTGTGAGACAAATAAGCATGAGTAACAACAACAACAGGATCATAATATTCAATGTCTCTAGAGTTAGTTAAAACATTATAAAAATAATATTGCGCGCATCAAAGGATTGAAAAGAAAATAATCCACAGTAGAATTTTGAGAAACGAAAACGCATTTAAATTTTTGACAAAAGAATACAATGATTTCGATTTTTCGTGTCTTAATTTATTTCTTATGTTTGCTGCGAAATATTTCGGAAAACTTTTCTGGAAAGAATTTCGATATTTCGGAGCAGCCATGTATCCAAGAACGATGGATGCAAGAATTGGTTGTGTTCCTTCCCCAGGGTTTTCTTAGAATTTTAAATGTGAATTTGTATATTTTCGCAAAATATTTCTGTAGACGAATAAAAAAAAATTCTGGAAAAATATTGCAACTTCAAAGGGAAAAAGAAAAATTTTTCTGAAGGAAAATAAGCTTTGGGCTTTTTATTTTTTGTTATTAATTTTGCCTTCAGAAACGCCTATAGCCATGGGACGTCTTTCTATATTATGTAACCGCTGTATGATGCTAAGTAAGCAGATCGTCGATTAACAACGCGGCGATAAAAATTACTAGTTCTCAGAATGCTGCCATTCGTCGTAGTATAAAATTTTTTAATTTAATTTAAAATTGTGTCACTACGTTTTTTAACTTAGGCAGATTACTTATAATTTTGTTTTAGTTTGAATAGTATTTTTAATTGATACAATTTGAAATAATCTTTAATAAATCAGCGGTTTTTGAAATATCTAATGGATGAGTTTCATAAAAATTTGCACAAGTATTGTAATTCATATCAGAAGCTTTTAAAATCATGTACTAGGAGGTGCATTGGTAAAAACCTTTTTTTGTTATAGATTTTATTTACATCAAACTGCTATAACAAATTAAGAAAAATAAAGGAAATTAAAATAACAAAAAGGGAAAAAAGTAAAAAATATGAAAGTTTTCAGATTTTATATTACGCCCAAAGGTTTTTTTTAACGTTTTGTGAGTTATCTTTATTTATTAAATATCATGTCCTTCGAACTTAAACCACATAAAATTCCCTTCAACAGCAGTATCACAAAATAATTTGAATTTTAAATTTTGTTCAGTAAGAATGACCTGAAAATTTATTCATATTCAGCGAAAGTTCATTAAAAAAGTAATTAAATAAATAAATAATAAAAAAAAAATCTGAAAGGTTTCTGATTTTAAATTACGTCGAAAGGGGCGTTTTTTTAACATTTTGTGTTTCTGCATTATCTTTATTTATTAAATATTATGTTCTTCGCACTTAAATCATAAAATTTAGTTCAACAGCAATATCGCAAAATAATTCAAAAGAGCATATCTTTAGAATTTCTGATTCACACTCTCACGCGCTGGAGATAAAAATGTGTTTTTTTTCTTTCCTGTACAGTGTTACCATTGCTTGCTTTGAAGTCGTCGAGTTTCTTAAACAAAAACGTATCTGCATCACTTTTCAAACTTCAAAGGAAGCAATGGCATTACAAAATATTAAATAGATAAAAAAAATAAATTCCAAATTTGGGCTTCCAGATGCCCACATTCAGGTGGAGACTTAAGTCTTTCAAAATTTGATGGCTCTAGGTACCATTTTTTATCACAAAAATTGCTTTAAATATTGTTACGAATTTTGTATTTAGTTAGATATTTTTAGTAGAATTATAATTAAAATTGTTTTATTTCCCCGTGCAATGCAGCACGAGACATATTTTAAGAGAAAGCTGCGCCGAAAAAGTTAAAACACAGGAGCGCCGAAACTTAGAATTTAATAAATAGATATATCTCGCAATTTATATTTAAATTGAATAAATGTAATTGACTACTATGTTGACTGTGACTGCAATTCCATCCTCTTACTGGTTTTCAGAAATCTCGAGAAGCAGAAAAGGTTAGAAATATCTCGAGCGGCCGGTTGAAAACTATTTAAAGCCGGGGAGAGACATCTCAGCTCAGTTGTTTAGTTAGTTGCTTAGCTATTATTATTGCGATTTATTTAGTTCCGCGTGAGCTGAGATATCTGAATTAGCTTTCCCTTTCGATAACGCTTTGCATTGCGTTGTATTTTAACGTTTTTAGCAGTTTGAAGTATAACTAATGATTATACTGCGTGATATTGTGAACACTTCTACGAATATGTCTGAGGAAAATCTCAGCTTTCTATTACATTTCTTTTGATAAGAATAAATTTTATTAACCTCTTATCGGACTTGTGTATTCAATCTACTACGAACCCGACGCCCGCAGCAATATAAAACAGGGCGATGATTTACACATTTGGTGGCAGCAATTTGAAAAGCGAAGCGCCGTTTAATTGTGAAACGCGACAAAATGCCAAAACGAAATTAATAGCCCGAAGGGCTAATAATTTATGATTCTCGAAAAAGTAAAATCTTGCTTTAAAATTTAAAGTAATGCGCTTGGAACTGATAAAGTTTTAGTACCTTATTTTAAAATGAACTAATATAGGATGGTATCGCCGATAATAATCGGATGATGCAGCAAGCTGTGAAAACAAATTTTTTTCTTGCGATGAAAAAACACAGACGATTCCGTGACGCGATTGAAAGATGTTTGAATGTAAAAGACGGTTACTTCTTTTCATCTGCAAATAATCTCATCTGTTACCTTCTGTGAATGTAATCACTTTGTAGTATGTAGCAACTATTCATGTTTCTATTAAATTTTCAAGTTTTTCGTAAATGGAATTACTAATTAATGGACTTCAAGCTCCTACACAGTAAGTACCGATTCTACAGATTTTGGGCGCTCAGGTCACGATGGGCCTAGGAAGAATCATGACGAATATTACAAAAGAGAACAAGTAAGTTTGTTTCGATTATTTTCATATTGTTACTTCTAAGAATAGTGTTCTGCTGTATTGTGAATCAAGATGCCTACTTTAAATTCTGCACTTAGAATTTCTAATTCTTTAAGAACTGGGCCTACAAAATCTGTTAAACTTTTACATCAAATTGTATTCTGAACCGAAGGTGATAGAAAAAATAGAACGAGACTGCGTAATTTTGTGGTTTTTCATCTGATTTTAATACTGAAGAAACGAATCAAAAATTACTTCAAACTTTCACTGCAAACGATTTTATTTCTGTCTGTAATTTGTTACACATGTTAACTATGAGTCAAATTCTGATAAAAGTTGTGATTTAATGTTGAAGAGTCTGCGATTTTAAGCTTTTAAAATCCGAAAGTGATGACGATGATGAGTTATACGAAAACGAAAGTGTTCGCGCTTCCGATAAGGATGATGATCGTAATTCTGTTCGGTCAGAATCACCTCCTGTAAACAATTCGGTAGACCAAAACATTATCACGAGTAATAATATTTTCTTACATTTTCGTGACATTTTAGAAATTGTTTCAGAATTTAACGGTACTGATACACATCCGGTTGAATCATTCATTTGCGATTTAGGAGAATTTTGTTTAATTATTTAAGTTATCTGAATTACAAAAGATTGTGTTTGCTCAAAAATTGCTTACTGGTTCTGCTAAAGTATATATTTGGTCTTTGAAAAGTATTCGGTCAAGAAAATCTTTTTTCTGAATTTGATTCTAAAATAAATAGTCCACAACTTCATAATTTATTACAGAAACGACATTTAAAACCTCGTGAATCCCTTTCTGAGTATTTAATTGCAATGCCAGAAATAGCCATTTGTGGTTCTATTAATGATTCTTCCATTCTTGATTATGTAATTAATAGAATACCTAATCCAAGTAGCAACAAAATTATTTTGTATGCGTGTAAAACTATTTCTGAATTTAAAGAGAAATTAAAAAGATATGAGAACATTCGCGTTCCAGATACGAAGAATAAGGGTCATTCAAGTACTAACACGCAAAATAAAGCACGCGCCATACCTAATAAGATTAATGAACCAAGGTGTTATAGCTGTGGAAGTATAGGCCATAAATCAAGCTCATGTGATAAGCTATTTATCCCCCCTTCTTGGCATGCCTTCGTGGTGTAGTATTGAGCACGCTGGGCGCGTATTCCACAGGTCCGTGGTTGGAGTCCCGGCTAAAGCGTTGCTCATTTTTCATCTCACATGCTTCAAAATAAACCTAATGACGCTACACTGGCGCCCGAACTAAAAAGGTGTTGGATGATCATTCTTCCTCACCGAGATTTGGCGATTGGGTCCCCTGAACACCAGTCGCCCCTTAAAAGGGGAAGTGCACTGCTTCCCACCCAAACTGCAACAGCAAGAAAGACAACAGATATCACAACAAAATTTATTTAGTAGATAACATGTTGACCAAGTATCAAATGATTAAATTTATAAACTTCTGTGAAGTGTGGTTCCTTCCGGACTCAGTAATCAGAGTAGCCGCCATTACTGGAGATAACCGCTGCCACACGCCTCGGCATTGATTCAAAGAGACTTTCGATATGTTCTTGGGGTACAGCAGACCAAGCAGCTTCCAACGTTAACAAAGTTAATCTGGTATGGCAGTTTGGGATGTAATCTGGGTCAATCGTTCAGCAACCATGGACCACATGTTTTCTATAGGCGAAAGATCCGGAGAGCGAGCCGGCAAGGGAAGCAATTCAATCTGGCGATGGACGGAGAACTCTTGGACAATGCGTGCCACGTGTGGTCGCGCATTATCCTGTTGAAATATGGCTATGGGCAAGCCCTGAAGGTAAGGAAGGACAACTGGCTCCAACACCTCGGAGATTTAGCGCTGGCTGATTAAAGTACCGGCAATGCGTACTAGAGGAGTGCGAGAATGATATCCAATACCGCTCCATACCATAATACCCGGTGCAGGACCAGTGTGGCGGTGCATAACACAGTTGTTCAGCATCCTCTCTCCACGGTGTCTTCAGACTCGAATCTGATCATCGTGGTGTTGCAGACAGAAGCGTGACTCGTCAGTAAAGACAATTTCATTCCATTCTGACGTCCACATCCTTCTTTCATCGCACGATTGGCGGCGGAAACGTCTGTGGTTCTGCGTCGAGGGTAGACGAAGCAGTGGACGTCTTGCGGACAGACCACTTTGCTGTAAACGGCGTCGAATGGTATGCGCAGACACTGGATTATACGTTACAGACTGAATGTGCTGTGCTATGGTTCGTAATGTGACTGAGCGATCCATCCCTGCCATGCGCACATTGTTCCTGTCATCACGTGAAGTGGTGCACTCAGGTGGATGCGATCGAACACGTCGGTCCGTCGTACCCTTTTGCATCCAACGGTCACATATCCGCATTACAGTTGTTAGGTTTCGTCCAACACGACTACCGATTTCCCTAAAAGATAATCCATACTCTCGGTAGGCCACTATCCTTCCTCTGTCGAAGTCGGATACTTGATCAAACGATGATCGCTGTTTACTACGAGGCATAATGGATCTTTTTTTTTTGAAAAAACCACAAGAAAAACACAATTGCCGAGCTTGAAATCATCGAAAACTCAAGCCTTAAATAGCGTTTTGAAGTGGCGCCACAGGCGCGCGTGATGTGCGTCTGCACTGAAATTCTAATCATCTTAAATAATAAGCTGAAAAGCATCTTAAGCTGAAATTCTAATCTGTAGTGGACAGCACGCTGGGCGCGTATGCCAGAGGTCTGTGGTTCGCGTCCCGGTGAAGGCACTGCTCATTTTTCAACTCGCCTGCTTCAAAATAAATCTGATGTCTCTACAATGTAACAATAAGAGAAAGGTATTTAAATGTTTTAAATGTAACGTATTTGGGCACAAAGCCGTAAATTATTCCAAAACGTCTTCTAGAAATATATAAGATGCTAAAATTGTATCTGCAATTACTTAGACTTGTCAGAAAGAAATGCATAAAACTGTTAATTTAGGTAATTTGCAAATCAATGCTTACTGGTAGTCAAGTAACGTTAATTCGAGGAGGTATACATAAGAAGATAGGTTCTTCTGAACTTAAGCTGGCAAATCTACAGTTAACAGGAGGTGGCAATGGGAAAATTGAGCCTATAGGGAGATATGAACATGAATTCGAAATTGATGGTTCATCATTTTGATCAAATGTTTGTGTTATCGCAGAAACACAAACATTTGATCATTTGATCAAAACAAGAAATCTGAGTGTGGTTCTGAAAGATACTCATTGAAATACTCATTGCAATCGAAGTGGTTATGAAGTTGCAGTACAGGATGTGATCAAACTGGACACTTCATCTACAATCAAAGCAAGAGGCAATTATTTTCCATGATTGTGAGTTCTGATGACGTCTCGAGTGATGCAGATTCTCCTGTAAATGAAAATGATGCTATCAACCATGAATTAGTGCAGAAAAAAAATCATGCACAGCACACTTAGAATGCGAAGCCATCGAGGAGAAAAAACACTCAGAAAGAGATTCTGGAGAGAGGCATTTTCCCGAAGAAGTGTCAGTTGCTAAAGAGGAGGAATTAAATGCTAATTCCACTTGAAAAACTTCACAGATTGCTACAGACAAGAAAAGAAACCTCTGGAAACGAAGAAATTAAAGAGACAACCGAAGAAGAGAAGAAGGTTGAAAAGCAGACAGTCAGTCAGAAAATATGATGACAAAGATATTGATACAGAAAGCAAAGACGGAATAAACAAAACAAAGAAAGTGAGAAAAAAAGAAGCGGAAAAGCCGATTCCGAAGGTCCAGGAAGAAAATCGAAAATCTTTGATAATGAAGTACCGATTCTGATGATTTTTGATTTAGACTTTTCCCAACTTCAACAAATTTCTCCCGATTTGACTAATAGACTATTGTTTTAAAGGCGTGAACTCTTTTAAGAAGAATGAAGATGATGCCTAAGGATGAAATGTATCAAGGAAGACGGCTTAAAGAAGACGATTTTAAGAAGACGCATTCGAATGACGTATCTTGAAGATAGTTAAGACTCATTTAGATGATATATCCATACGACATGCAAGAAGACGCATTCAGAAGACATATCCAGACCATGTTTGAGAAGATGTATCTACGAAGACGAATTCAGATACAGTTTTCCAGACGGCGTTGAAGACGATGATGTTCTATGACAATGACGACGATTGGGGCAAAGCTCAGCAAAAGTCAAGGCAATCTAAAATTCTTATTTTTTTAAAATTTTATTTTTCAGATTCCCAGTTGTTGATGATCTTATTATTAGAATGCGAGCCACATTCCATCAGAATGGACGAGCAGTTATAGGATGGCATGGCCGATAATAATCGGCTGACGCCGCAAGCTGTGAAAACAAATCTTTTACTTCCGATGAAAGAATACAGACGATTCTACATTTAAGACGATGACCCGAGTGAAAGATGTTTGAATGCAAAAGACGGTTTCTTCTTCTCATCTGCAAATAATCTCCTGTATTACTTTCTATGAATGTAATCACTTCGTAATTTATAGCAACTATTCAGGATTCCATTAAATTTTCGACTTTTTATCTTTTTTTGTGATTTTTTATTAATGTGGTAATTTTTACGTATTTTGTAAAGTTCGGAGGTTTGGTGTTTAATAAAATCAGAATATGTTCCTTCTCATGATAAATGAGTTGTCTGAAGTTCTGAGAGACGCAGAGTGTATGCATGTGGTTAAGTATTTGCCAGTTGTGAGAATTAATTAACTGTGCTTCGGTTGGACTCAACATGGAACTTTTTTATGCTTCCTTATATCTTGATTAATGGATTAAAATGGATATGTAATATTGTATCATTAAAAACTTTAGCTATCTAAAGAAAAATAAAATTAAAATGTACGAATACATCATTGAATATATAACGTTTGAGTCTTTTAGCAATTATAAATTATAACCAAACTTTATTATAACCAAACTGACAGCAATAATCGCTAAGTCCAGCATAATAACTGAGCTTTGAGAAGAATTTCAAAGACTTTATTAAAACTAAAGGGGAACAGAAGGCACACCTGGTGTTTACAACTCAGCTAGCATTTAAGTTCAAATTTAAAATAAGCCGGTAGCCAGACACTACACAGTTCAATTTAACGCGAGGGTGGCTCACACACTGACCGGTGTAGATATTCAAATATCGGTAATTACAATGAAAAGCCGAAAACTAAAAATCTTGTCTAGCTAACCAAGTAAAGTGACCGTGAAAGACAGAAGACAGCCTATCTTAAAATTTAAAAACCTCAGCTTAAATATTCGCTAACTAATTTGCATTCTAACGTGGAAACGGAACGAAGAAGTGACAGTAAAGGTCTAAATCATAAAATAACTGGTTAACACAAAGGAGTTTAACAAATATTTAATTATTAGTCCAAAGAGGCAATTTGCCCTGAAGGACTATCAATTTCGTTTTGGCTTTTTGCGTTGGTTCTATTTTCAAATTGTTGCCATCAAATATTAGAGCCCTGCAACATATTTAAAGAAATTAAATAATGAAGAATAGGCCTGAATGTATGCATGTTTCTCGCTTTGTGATAAAACAACGCTACCTAGAGCCTGCCAATTTTAAATAACGTACTTTCCACCCGAATGTAGTCAACATTAAGCCGACTTTGGAATTTGTTTTATTATCTATTTCATATTTTGTAAAACTTTGAATTTTTGACTAACAAACTGAACGATTTCAAAGCGAGCATTGGCAACACTGCACGGAAAAAACAAACATTTTTATCTTCAGCGCGCGAGACAGTGTATCGGAAACTCTAAAGACATGCTCCTTTTAAAATTATTTTGCGTTATCGCTGTTGAACTGAATTTTATGGTTCAGGTGCGAAGAACATGATATTTAATAAATAAAGAAAACACAAAATGTTAACAAACGTCCCTTTAGAAGTGAAAGTCCCATTTAAAATCTGAAACTTCCAGATTTTTTATGCATATTTTTTTAACTATGTGTTATGTTTTCTGGTATTCTTTTATTTTATTTTCAGGATTAAATTAAAGAGGCTGCCTTCTAAAATTGTCTAGATTTAAACATTATTGCCATTATAAAACACAGGGTTGATAAAATTTTACAATAATTACACATTTCAAATGTTTAAGGGTATAAAAAAAACGTTAAAGAATTGCGAGTTGAAACAT
>KK122257.1:69738-91337 GCA_000611955.2 Stegodyphus mimosarum
CAGCAGTTCAGTAAACAACACGAAAATTGCTCTCATCAAGTAAATTGTAAAATCACATAGTCAGGGTCGACGCTGGGGGTCCTAATCTCACTCGTCCAGGGTCTCTTGAAATTCTAAAAATTTTGACCCCTACATTTTGCTGCTAAGTACCTCAAGCGAATTCTAAAATTTTTGTCACCCTTAAATTTTGCTACTGGATGATTCTCAAATTCTAAAAATTGTGCTACCGCATGCAGCCGCTCAGCTTGCATTATTTATATTTTTCAGCAATTGAAATGTATTTTCAAGTTAGAACAGCACTAGTTATGCGTGCAGCAAGATCACTTTTGACTTTCGATAGATCTGTGGTCTTTAACGTACAGAAAGAGCGGAAAAGGCTTGTATCAAGAACGAAAAAAAAAGTCTTAAAAAGTTTCAGCTTTTATATTACGCCTAGAGGTGCATTTTTTTAACATTTCGTGTGCTGCCTTTGTTTATTAAATATCGTGTTCTTCGCACTTAAACCATAAAATTCAATTCAACAGCAATATCACAAAATATTTAAAAAAAATAGCATATCTTTGGAATTTTCGATATAGTTCGACCGTCTCAAACACAACCTTGGGTGGCATTCTATCAAACGTATAGACTAGTTCAGAAAGGCCGCTATTACTTGCTGCGACTTGAGAGGTCACGTGAAAGTATTCTCTTCTTCGAAAAGAGAGAATTTATATGTATAAGGAAAAGAAAGTGCCCTCCCTTTCACTCGTTTTGAGAATAATTCGGTCCAAATGGCGCATGCGTGTTTGAGCTCATGGTCGCGGATGAGGCAGTCGAAATATACGCAGTTTTACGAGCTAGAGATAAAAAGTTTTTTTTTTTTTGGTGCAGTGTTGGCATTGCTCGCTTTGAAATCGTTGAGTTTGCTAATAAAAAATTCGTTAATGTTTTACAAAATTTGAAATAAATAGTAAAAAAAAAATTACAGATTCCAAATTTGGGCTTCCAGATACCCATAATCGATTGGAGGACTGCATTATTCAAAATTTGACGTCTCTGTTTACAGTTGTTTTTTTCACAATGGTAGAAATATACATACATTCATGCAGGCTCTTCATCATTTAATTTACTTTAAATATAATGCAGGGCTCTAATATTTGGTGGCAACAATTTGAAATGTGAAACTCTATTTATAATGAACCAACGCAAAATGCCCAAACGAAACTAAAAGCACTTGTGGGCAAATTGCACCTTTGAGCTAAAAGGCTATTCTGTTAAATAGTAAAATCCATTATTGCTGTCGGCATTTGTGAAATTTTATAAATTACCAATTTATATTCAAATAAATAACTAAATTAATTTCAGAAACTTTATTTGCCAATAACGAAGGATTTATACCAAAATATTTCTTGGAAAATATTCAAAACTATATAGTAATTGTAACAGTTCCATTTTAATAGCATGAGCTCTGGAAGAAAATCGATAACATACTACTCTTATAAATAAATGCATTTATTTGAGCTTTGAAATTGCCTCCTGCAGCATTTTGCAACGCCTCTTCAGATTCTGTTTCTTTGCACTTCGATGATGTACATTTTATTGTTAAGAGACTTTCTATCACATCATCCACACTGAAATCGTGCGACAACATGAAATTTTAATATCTAGAATAATATTTTATTTACAGTCTCCTTTCACATTCTTTTGCGAACAAAACGAGCGTTGTCGCTTTTTTGGTTGCTAAATATTTATATGTGATCGAACGCGTTACTGAATTTCTTTTTCAACAAATTCTATTTGAATCAACGCCTGAAAAGGTTTGTAACATTTTTGCTTGCGCTATTAAACTAGCACGTCTGCTAAATCATAAAAGTTTATTGATTTTGCTGAACTGTTATAATAACTGCAGAAACACTGCGCGGAAAAAACGAAGATTTTAAATTACGTCTAAAGAGGCGTTTTTTTAACATTTTGTGTGTTACCTTTATTTATTAAATATCATGTTCTTCGCACTTAATTTAGTTCAATCACAATATCGCAAAATAATTCTAAACTGAGCATATCTTTAGAATTTCCTATACAGAGTATTTTCTGTACAACGTTGCCATGGCTCGCTTTGAAATCCTTGAGTTTGTTAATAAAAATTTTGTTATAGTTTTAGAAAATACGAAATCGATAATAAAACAAATTCCAAATTTCAAATCTGGGCTTCCAGATGCCCATATTCGCAGCAGGATTACGTCATTCAAAATTCGATGGCTCTAGGTACCGTCGTTTTATCACGATGTGAGAAACATACATACATTTATGCACACACTTCATTATTTAATTTCCTTAAATATAATACAGGGCTGCAGTATTTGGTGGCAACAGTTTGAAAAGTGATACAGACTTTTAATATTTCCAAGGCAAAATCGCAAAACGAAAACAATAGTCCTTCAGGAACAAAGCCCCTTTGGTGTACAAAGGGGACAGTTCTACTGGCCCGATACCATTTACATTTTTTTATGTTTACTGCGAGGGAAAAAAATGAACAGTTCTATATCTCCCATTCTACTGGGCAGACTGATGAAATTCAAACTGCGTTTTTCATGTCTGGAAAGCGAGACTTAGGATATGTATTAGATTTTTATATAGCATTGTTCTAATTTAGGTAACTGGATACAAAATGGGACTTTTTCTGAAATAGCGTGCCAATTTGTTTCCATATTTCGATTCTATGAGTCAAATTATGCCAAACTGCCAAGTTTTGTAAAAATTGCGAGAGTTGCTTCTAAAAAAATAGCTCTCAAAGTTTTAACTCCACCATGTTAATTGAATTGGTATATATTTATTAATATCTCTTTTTTTTATTGAGGTAGAAAGAAGTCACTATCTCAGTTGTCACCTATCACAGTTGATGAGAACTTTTCATTTTCTCATCAACTTATTTGATTCTTCCTTTCCCATTTCAAAATTTAGTTTTATTTCAAATAAAATTCGCCTGTTTTTTACGATTTTTTTTAATTTGTATTTTAAAATAATTTTTATAAATTCTTCAAAAACGATTTTAAATTACAACCTAGAAAAGTTTTATCATCATCTCAAAGTAGATGTATATCTAAGCATACCGGCAAAAAATCAAAATTTCCTAAGATATACGTGAATTTACATATTGGCGCGTTTTGAAATTTAGCGTATTTATTATACGCGATTGTAACGAAATTGTGATTCGCGCACTTTGTTAAAATTATATGAGAGTATGAACGATGACTTTTTCGCGCTCTTGAACAATGGAAAAAAAATGAAAATAGATTGCTATAAATTAAGAAGTTCGCCAAGTGAATTAATTATTTTTGGCGCAAACTGAAAAAAATGCGCCAAGATAAGGTTTTAAATTTCTCCATAAATTTCTCACCAAAAATTACAAAGTTTAATATCTAGGCGTAATTTGAATCGTAGAATCTAAATATGGGGAAAAAAGTATGTTACTTCAGAAAAAGTCCGATTTTGTGTCAGAATATCCATTTTAGAACAATTGCTATATATAAATCTCATATATATCCTAAGTCGCACTTCGAGACATGGAAAACGCAATTTAAATTTTGTCAATCGGCCCAGTAGAACGGGAGATATAGAACTGTCTCCCTCCCCCTTTTTTTTGCGAAGTGTACATGCGCAATAGTTTATTTCTTGCCTTCCTGCCTGCTTGGGATTTTAACACTAAGCGTATCGAAATTATTTAAGATTTAATCGCAAAATATTAAAATTCGTGTAATTTTTAGTTCTGATGTGCTTTCAGAAAACTTTGAACGCCCTAATAACTTATAATGTCTTACATGTTTGGTTATCGTAAACTGAGACGTTAGGAGACTGTTTAGTGAAGAATCACCAAGTACAACAAAGTCAGGAGAATGGTGTACAGGACCCTTTATTAACTCATACGGCACCAATCCGTTCTTACAAAAGCCAACACTTAAAATATCAGAAAGTAATGAATAACTTAAAATTAAATGCGGCTAACTTTAGGCTAACTGCTTCACAGGTTTACTATCGTGCAAGCTGCCTCTGACTCATAAAGTCAGTGTAAACAAGCCTGAAGGCAAGAACAGTTCAACGCCACAGAATTGTAATCTCTGGAAATTAGTAATGGAGTCTTCAGGCAGGCAGAACACGCTGTGATTTCACCTTCCAAAAACTCCCCTTAAATACTGACTCCTTCTACCTTATTTGAATACACGCGAGTCAGTCCGTTTGCTTTGTGGCAAGAAAGTGTGAGTTGATATCAAGGGCGATAGAAAAGCTACTTCAAACTGAAATTACTTTTAAGTAAATTTAAAAAAAAATCGCCTCAAACTGGAAATTTAAAATTTTGCAGATTATCCCCAAAAGTAAGAATATATCGGTTTTCTATAATTCCACCGTACTACTCTAAGATGGGAATCAGAAATAATAAAATGGCATTTCATTGGTAATCTACCCCCAAACAATTACTTTTAGCACTTCTGAACTGTCCTGTGCTTTGCTACAGTAAAATCATTTCTGTGAAATTTGAACTACAGATGTTTTTAATAAATATGTTTCTTATTTTGATGATCACCACCCTACTGTTCCCACTCTCATACTTTTAATTTAAAAAATTCACCTGATAATTACTGCACAATAAAATTATAATATTGTTAAAATGTTGATTTTTCAGCTGACCTGATTCTGTAGTGACCAGTGATGACAGAACCTGATTCTGTAGTGTTCCTCACTTTTTATCTAAGCGTTGAGGATCCTAGATCCAAGATCCTTAAGATCCAATCAATTTTTAACTCTATCTGCTTATTCCTAAATTAAATCCTCAGCGTAAGCTGCTTGATAACATACCTAAGGCAAAAGTGAAAAAAAAAGAGAACCGCTATCAGTCAATCTAATACGCTAGTAGTTCTTTTCTGTAGCAGAAGTCAGCATCTTTTATAGAAAGTGGTGTGAAACGGAATAGAAGGAAATAAAAGAATACAGTGATTTAAAACTAAAGCGATTTTATTGACCTCACTAATATGTGCTTCTTAGAGCTGAACTAGATATTCAGTGTAGAACAGTAATTGCAATAATTATGTGATTATAAAAAATAAATTGTATCATAAATGACTGTTGCCATTTCATAATATGCAGACTCATAATATGCAAAGTTAATAATAAACATGCAGGGTAATTATCGCAGCATTACGAAAAATAATTAATTAATTAGATTTTAGAGTCATTAGGTAAGTTTTTGGAAGCAGGAGTATTGAAAAATGAGCAACGGCTACGCCGGGAATCGAACCACGGACATCTCGGTTATGCGTCGAGCATGTTGACCACTATACCAAGAAGGCATGGGAAGAAGGCGGGAGAAATACCTTATGAGATACTGAAAATTTAGATTAGATACTAAATTAGATAATTAAAATATTACCTAAATTTAGATACTGAAACTGTTAACAGCTTATTAATTTCATTTAGTGGGGCCTAGATTAAAATAAAACACGAAAGGTGCAAAATAAGAGCGTAATGTCTTTAAATATATAAGCGAAATACCACTGACTCATCACGAGATCTCCTAAACTACATACCCGATTGACTTGAAATTTTGCATAGTTACTCATTCCACGATGCAGACACGCACTAAGAACGGATTTTACATAAATCCTTTTACGTAATTTACGTGATTTTACGTAAATCTTACGTAAGCGTTTGCAGTTTTCTGTTAGAGTTTGCTTTGCGATGACTATCAATAAAGCACAAGGGCAGAGTGTAAAATTAGCTGGCGTAGATTTACAAAATGACTGTTTTTCTTGTGGTCAGTTTTATGTGGCATATTCAAGGGTAAGTTCACCTGAGGATCTCATCGTTCTTCAACCAGAAAAACGTACGAAGAATGTTGTCTACAGAGAAGTTTTATAAATTGAAATATATTATTTTACATTCATGTATATTTCATATTTTACATTCATACATATTTTTCAGGATGGATGTTGAATATATTTTGATAGACGGAATACCTACTCCTTTCAAAATTTACATTAATTATCAATTCGAAATTAGCCATTTCGTCCATATAAGAAGTCCAGGTTCACATTCAAATAGATGTGTGCCTGGCAAAGCGGGAGGGTGTCAGCTAGTTATAATATGCATATAATTATTTCCTCGCTAATCATAGCTTACGTTTTAAGCTAAGGTTTCTGAAACTATTTTGTTTGGACTCCCTTTTGATCTAGCAAATACGTACAATTAGTTGTTATTTTGCTTTTATGACAAACATTGGCAGGGAGTGGGTTCAGTCAGTTTTCCATTATTGTTAGGGTCGGGATTTAGGGTTTTTGAAAATCAATTTATAGAGTAATTGTGAAATAAAACACCTCATTTGGATGATTAATGCTTTCGACTTGGGTAAAACAGAATTAGTTATTAATTAATTTTTACTGTTACTTTAAAAATACCCATTAAACTTATCTCAACATATTTTTACTTTTTAAAGCAATTCGGTTTTTTACTTTCTTCTACGATGTAAAGGAAGTATTATAATCGCGAAAAATGACGGGTGTCATATTTCATGAAAATATCAATTTTGACCGCTCTTGAGTCCATTTGAAAGATTTTTTGCGCGACTTTCTGTAAATACGAACAGAATAAAGAATTCGTTTTTCCAAAACGGAGGATAAAATGGATTTAAAATGGATTCAGAAGGAATTTTTCTTAACGTCTGTACGTAAGTGCGTGTATATATATATATATATATTGTTACGAATTTCACATTTATTTGGCTATTTATTTAGAATTGTAATTAGATTTGCTTCATGTTGCCTTAGCAACGCAGACGATTTTTGAAGAGAAAGCTACGTCAAAAAAAATAACAATAAAAATAAAAGAGCGCGTGCATTTAATGCTTAATAAATAAATATCTCGTAATTACTGTTGCCATCCCGAAAAATCTAGAAAAATTGAGATTGTTCTACTGATAATTAAAAAGCTTATAAAAGCCGAGGTGAAACAGCTCATCTCAGTTAGTTGTTGTTGTTGCTGTTATACTTGTAGCTGTAAAAAGCGAACTGCTGTTTGTTTACTTAATGCTGTATTGATTGTAGCGATTTCGCTGTGAGATAGAACTATTTTATCTGTTTTGAACTGAGTTTTTGCTAAACGTTTGAGATATTGTGATATTGTGCGAAGATCTGTGAAGAAATATTTCAGCATTTTAATTTATTTCTTGTGGAAAGAATAAATTTTTGTTAACTTTTTAACGACTTGTGCATTCAATATATAACGAACCCGTACGCACGTAACAATATTTGGTGTCAGAAGTGGGATATTTTGAATGCCATTAACTAGAGCAATGGAAGAACAATTAAGGCAATTTATGGCAGCCTTTGCTGCATTTAAAGATGAGATGAAAGATTCTGTTAAAGAAGAGATAAAATCCGTTAAAGAAGAGATGAAAGCTGGCCAAGATTCCGTGAAAGAGGAGATGAAAGCTGGCCAAGAATCTGTAAAAGATGAAATGAAGGCTGTTCAAGAATCTGTAAAAGATGAAATGAAGGCTGTTCAAGAATCTGTAAAAGATGAAATGAAGGCTGTTCAAGAATCTGTAAAAGATGAAATGAAGGCTGTTCAAGAATCTGTAAAAGATGAAATGAAGGCTGTTCAAGAATCTGTAAAAGATGAAATGAAGGCTGTTCAAGAATCTGTAAAAGATGAAATGAAGGCTGTTCAAGAAAAGATTGAAGCAGGTCAAGAGGAAATGAAAAGAGAAATTACCAGCGTAATAGAAAATAAATTCGAGGCCATGGAAGGCAGAATCGACGCTGTTGAAAATAAAGTTGAACACATTGAAGAAAGAGTTTCTGCTGTAAAAGAACAAATAGAAGGAAGAGTTTCTGCTGTGGAGCAACAAATTGATGACAAGATTTCTGCGGTTGCGAAAGAAGTTGATACTTTAAAGAAATTCGTAGCGACGGCAGGAAGCAATTCGGATAGTTTCAAATTTCTACCCATGAGTGCTCGCCCTTCTCTGAAGCTATCGACATATGATGGGAAGACCTCCTGGCAAGTGTATAAGACACAATTTTCTATAGTTGCGGAAGCAAATGGATGGGATTCCCAAGCTAAGGCCTGTCACCTTGCGGCTTCTTTGAGAGCAGACGCAGCGGACATCCTTCAAACTCTTCCCGAAAACAAAAGGCTAGATTTCGAAGCTCTGTCCGGTGCTTTAGAGCTGCGTTTTGGAGAGAAGTGTTTAAAAGATTACAGCAGGCTGCAGTTAAAATCCCGTCAACAGAAGCCTACGGAAACACTCCAGGAGCTCGCCACGGATGTTGAAAGGCTGTCCCACCTCGCCTTTTCGGAGTGCCCGACAGAAACAAGAGAAATCCTGTCCCTGCAATACTTCATCGACGGCATCCGGGATCCTGAAATACAGAAAGCACTGCGAATGGCTGATGTGAAGGACTTAAAAAGTGCTCTGGTGTATGCCATGAAATTCGAGGCAGCACAGCAAGCCACTCGTAGAGACCGCCACCCAATCAGAGCTGCTCACATACAAGAACCAGTGGATCCAATGACTGCTCGCCTAGACGATTTAACCAGAAAGGTGAATGCTTTGACACGGAATACTGGTGACAAGAAACCGTTCGTAAAGTGCTGGAACTGCGGTGCTGAAGGGCACATTCGAAGAAACTGCAGAACACCCCAGGGCACGGATGTTAAGACCGCGCCTCTCAAGAAGGAGGGAAACTAATTCGTGGCCATCTCGCGGGGCGGAGGTTGCCAGATAATGAAAAGCCCCAGTTTAAAGCGCTTCAGATTTCTGCAGTGAGTGGCGGCAATAACGGAATTTTCATCATGGGACAAATCAATGGAATTCCTTGTAACATGACGATCGACACGGGAGCCAATGTTACCATCATTCGAAAAGATTTGGCTCAACAACTCGAAGGTAAACTTATCTGGACGCCGCCCTGCGTTACCCTCCAGACTGTGTCCGGCGAGAAGATCAATATAGAAGGGAAATTAAACGTTAACATCACCTTTGGAAGTGCCGCTTACCATCACACGGCATATGTAGCAGAAATTACAGACCCTTGCATACTCGGATTGGACTTTTTAAGGAAATACAATTTTTCCTTGGACTTTAAAAATAACGAACTGCATTCTGCCTCTGAGGACATAACTTTATTCGGGATTAATGATGAAGGAGTGAAATCTATCCACAAAATCATAGCTCAAGACGATATCACAATACCGGCAAGAACAGAAATTTTACTTCCTGGATCCATAGCCGAAAATAGAAATTTCCGCTACGGCGTCATGGAATATCCCAAGAATTGTAATAGCCCTAAAGGAGTATTAATAGCCTCAGCACTCGTCGACCTATCGGGGACCGTTATCCCGGTGAGAGTTGCCAATGTAACTGATAAGGCGAGAGTTATTAAGAAAGGTGAAGTGGTTGCAGAATGTACTCCAGTAACCAGCGTTGAAAGAAAAAGTAACATCTCAAAAACCGTGTCTTCAAACAACATTATATCGGAGTTATTGCAGAATGCGCAATTAAACGATGAGGAAAAGAATGCTGCCGAGCGTGTCATTAAAGATCTTCAAGATGTTTTCTCCCGCTCGTCTTCTGACGTGGGTCGAACCAGTTTAACTCAGCATAGAATCGATACTGGTGATCATCCACCAATCAAGCAACATCCAAGACGTCTGCCGATTTCGAAACAGGAAGAGGTGCGAACACTTTTAACGGACATGCAAGAAAGCAATGTCATCGAGCCTTCAGCAAGTCCCTGGGCATCTCCCATCGTCCTGGTGAAGAAGAAAGACGGGTCAACTAGATTTTGCGTTGATTATCGCCGGTTGAATGAGGTTACGAAGAAAGACAGTTACCCTCTTCCTAGAATTGACGACATTCTGGATACTCTTTCTGGAAGCAAGTGGTTCTCGACACTTGATTTAAAGAGTGGATATTGGCAGGTAGAAATACATCCTGATGACCGAGAAAAGACGGCATTTACTACAGGACAAGGACTTTGGCAGTTCAAGGTGATGCCGTTTGGACTATGTAATGCGCCGGCTACATTCGAACGTCTAATGGAGACTGTTTTAAAAGGTCTTTCATACGAAGCCTGTCTGATATACCTGGATGACATCATCATCGTCGGGAAGAGTTTCGAAGAACATTTGGAAAATCTTAGAAAGGTGCTTCAGAAACTGAAAGAAGCCAATCTGAAGTTGAGTCCCGCTAAATGCAAATTATTCAGACAGGAAGTGACTTACCTCGGACATGTCATCTCTGCTGAAGGTGTGCGCACGGATCCTGAAAAAGTGTCAGCAGTTAAAGACTGGAGACGTCCCGAAAATGTCCACCAGCTGAGAAGCTTTCTAGGGCTTTGTACCTACTATAGGAGATTCATGAAGGATTTTTCATCCATTGCGAGACCCCTTCACAAGCTGACAGAGAGCAAGCAAAAGTTCGTGTGGACAAAAGAATGTGAGGATGCATTTAAGAATCTGAAGGAAGCCTTAACATCTGCTCCAATCCTGACGTATCCTCAGCTCGACAGACCATTTATTCTCGACACGGATGCGAGTAATGAAAGTGTCGGCGCTGTTCTGTCCCAAGAAATAGAGGGCCAAGAACGTGTAGTGGCTTACTGGAGCAAGTGCCTATCTAAACCGGAGAGGAATTACTGTGTCACCAGGAAAGAGTTGCTCGCCATAGTCAAAGCCGTAGAACATTTCCATCATTATCTATACGGCAGAAAATTCCTGCTCCGCACAGATCATGCATCATTGGCCTGGCTTTTAAATTTCAAGAATCCTGAGGGTCAGATAGCTAGGTGGATACAGAGACTCCAGGAATATGACATCATTATCCGTCATCGCAAGGGACAGTCGCACGGAAACGCTGACGCCTTGTCTAGAAGACCTTGCCCAGAAAACTGCCGATATTGTTCCAGGGTCGAAGCTAAATACCAACTGGTTAATCCAGTCGCACGGCAAATTACAGCATCAACATCGGCTGATCCAGACCCATGGAGTGACAAGGAAATCAGGAAAGACCAGCTGGAAGACCGTGATATTAAACCCATAATTGAGTTAATGGAGACCTCAAACAGAAAACCTACCTGGCAGGATATTTCGAGCTATAGTCCCACGACAAAACAATATTGGGCTCTCTGGGACTCACTCCATATTCGAAACGGCGTCTTGTACCGAAAATTCGAATCGGATGATGGAAAAACATTCCGATGGCAGCTGGTACTCCCAAGATCCCGAATCCCGGACGTCCTTAAAGAACTACATAGCAGCCCTGCAGGAGGTCACTTCGGAATAATGAAGACCTTGCAGAGAGTTCGGGAGCGTTTCTACTGGAATAATGCAAAGGATGACGTGCAAAAGTGGTGCCGAACTTGCGATGCCTGTGCAAGTCGGAAAGGACCGAAGAAACGCAGCCGGGGGAAGCTGCAACGTTACAATGTAGGAGCACCTTTTGAACGTATCGCCTTTGACATCTTAGGACCTCTGCCACGAACTGCTGATGGCAACAAATACATCCTCGTTGCCATTGATTACTTCACCAAGTGGCCTGAAGCGTATCCTATTCCTGATCAAGAGGCTGTCACAGTAGCAGAGATGATGATACAGCACTGGATTTCCAGATTCGGAGTGCCTCTTCAGTTACATTCCGATCAGGGAAGGAATTTTACCTCGGCTGTAGTCAAGGAACTCTGCAAGCTACTCGGCATTGACAAAACCCAAACGACGCCTTTACATCCCCAGTCGGACGGTATGGTAGAGAGGTTTAATCGAACCATCCTCAATAACCTCTCATTAGTGGTTTCCAGAAACCAACAGGACTGGGACAAGAAGTTGCCACTATTTTTACTGGCTTACCGCAGTGCTGTCCACGAGACTACCGGCTATTCCCCATCTCAGATGCTCTTCGGTCGTGACCTTCGTCTGCCATGTGATCTTTTGTTTGGTCGCCCTCCGGATGCGCCTTCATCGCCTGAGGAATACATTCAAGACCTCCAGGCCCGGTTTGAAGTGATGCACAACTTTGCACGAGAGCGAGTCAACTTGGCGACGGAGAAGATGAAGACCCGCTACGACACGAGAGCTACTGGACATCGTTTCAACGAAGGAGACAAGGTGTGGTTATGGAATCCGACTCGTCGAAAAGGACTTTCTCCGAAACTACAATCACCTTGGGATGGTCCTTACACAGTCCTAAACAGGCTGAACGACGTCGTGGTTCGGATCCGTAAGTCATCGAACTCTAAACCTAAAGTCGTTCATTACGACAGGTTAGTTCATTACTATGGCCATAGTACGTAGTGTATATAATTGTAAATAGTAATGTACATAGTATAAGACCATGGTCCTATTTGTATTTAGTATTTGATTTGTATTTGTTAAGTAGTAGTATTTGATAAGTATTTGTGTTTAATAGCATTTGTATTTGATAGTATTTGTACTTAGTATTTGAATTGTATTTCGCGTTGGATAGAATTTAATTTGCTGAAAGTCACTTATTTTAATTATTGTTTATTTTGTTATTATAAAGTAATGTTTATTATAGCACTGATGCTTTAGTTGTAAGTTTGGCTTCCTGTCCAGGGATTGTACTGCCCGGGACGTGCAGTCCTTGGGAAGGGGGCAATGTTACGAATTTCACATTTATTTGGCTATTTATTTAGAATTGTAATTAGATTTGCTTCATGTTGCCTTAGCAACGCAGACGATTTTTGAAGAGAAAGCTACGTCGAAAAAAAAAAAAACAATAAAAATAAAAGAGCGCGTGCATTTAATGCTTAATAAATAAATATCTCGTAATTACTGTTGCCATCCAGAAAAATCTAGAAAAATCGTGATTGTTCTACTGATAATTAAAAAGCTTATAAAAGCCGAGGTGAAACACCTCATCTCAGTTAGTTAGTTAGTTGTTGTTGTTGCTGTTATACTTGTAGCTGTAAAAAGCGAACTGCTGTTTGTTTACTTAATGCTGTATTGATTGTAGTGATTTCGCTGTGAGATAGAACTATTTTATCTGTTTTGAACTGAGTTTTTGCTAAACGTTTGAGACATTGTGATATTGTGCGAAGATTTGTGAAGAAATATTTCGGCATTTTAAATTTATTTCTTGTGGAAAGAATAAATTTTTGTTAACTTTTTACGACTTGTGCATTCAATATATAACGAACCCGTACGCACGTAACAATATATACACGCACTTACGTACAGACGTTAAGAAAAATTCCTTCTGAATCCATTTTAAATATATATATATATATATATATGTGTGTGTGTGTATGTATTTTTTGTGTTTCTTCTGAAGTATTGTAATTTTGCTGTGTTAAGGGTTGTGAATGTAAGTAGTGAAAAGGTCTGAGTATCTGAGAGCCGCTGAAAGTTATTTTAAATTGAAAATTAATTTCCAAAATTACAGTCCTGAATCTCTAATGTCTCAGAGGAACGAAACTTGTATTCGGAACTCATTGATCAATTTGCTTTAGGGCTTCAAAACACTTTTCCTTTGGTATGTTCTGTTTGAAGCGTTAAACTGTGAAGATCAATATTTCTTTTTTAATTTACTTTTTAATTTTTTATTTTATTATGTAATGCTTTCAGTATTGTATCAATATTTGTAATTTTTACGTGTACTACCTTTGGGTATGCCTTTCTTCGATATTCAAAACGGTTAAAAGCTTCATAGAAAAAAATGTAAACTAGCATTTAAGCTGACTATTTTCCTATTTTTTAAGTCCAAAGTGGCCTTGTCCCTGAAGGACTATTGTTTTCGTTTTGCG
The DNA here is from genome assembly GCA_000611955.2 of Stegodyphus mimosarum. Lineage (NCBI taxonomy): Eukaryota > Metazoa > Arthropoda > Arachnida > Araneae > Eresidae > Stegodyphus > Stegodyphus mimosarum. The sequence continues at coordinate 83,529 of KK122257.1, forward strand.
ATTTTGCGTCGGAAACATTAAATGTCGGTTCACTTTTCAAACTGTTGCCACCAAATATTGCAGCCCTGTATTATATTTAAAGAAATTAAATAATGAAAAATTTGCATGAATGCGTGTATGTTTCTAGCATTGTGATAAAACGACGGTACCTAGAGCCATCGAATTTTGAATGACGTAATCCCACTGCGAGTATGGGCATCTGGAAGCCCAAATTTGGAATTTGTTTTATTATAGATTTCATATTTTGTAAAACTTTAACGAATTTTTTATTAATAAACTCAAGGATTTCCAAGCGAACAATGACAGAGCAGCGAACAGAAAAAACATTTTTATCTCCAGCGCGTGAGACTGTGTAGAGGAAATTCTAAAGATGTGCTCAGTTTAAAATTATTATGCGATATTGTTTTTTAACCGAATTTTATGGTTTAAGTGCGAAGAACACGATATTTAATAAATAAAAGTAACACACAAAATGTTAAAAAACGCCCCTTTGGACGTAATTTAAAATCTGAAACATTTCAGATTTTCTTTTTCTTTATAATAATTATATATGCATCTGACATAACTCAAAATTGATTAACCATAGAACATTAAAATTTTGCATATGAGACTGTGCTAGTTGTGTATCTTCTTTTCTTGTTGCAATCGGCCGAATCAAACGTATATATACATATAAATGTAAGATATGTAAGATACACTCACTTCCAAAATATAAGCATGGAGAGGAAAATCCTAATTTCCGGAAGCCAGTCAGAATTGAAAAGGATGCAATTCGCTGCAGAGGTAGATGGAAGTACGCAAATATGTTAGGTAGCAGCCAATCGCGCTTTCATGTCAAGAAATATGCAAAAAAGCTAGTCTTATAAGAAGTCAGCTTTATGAAGGGTTACAGAAGTTGATTGTAAGTGCTGACAGAAGGTGTTTAAAACTTTCATATAATTTGTTTTCAGAACAGTCGATCACAGATATCGCTCTTTTCTTCGGCGTTCATCATTCTGTAATTTCACGTTTATGGAAACAATTCCAAACCACACAGACAGTTGTCCGAAGGCCCGTAGCTGGTCACCCAAGGCTTACAACCCCCGTGGAAGATCGATATATTGCCATTGTAGCCAAGCGGAATCGCAGAGCGACCTCCACACGTGTGACATCTACGGTTACAGCGTCCGTTGGTAAGGCGATATCTGCAGCTACTGTACGCCGAAGATTACATATGAGAGGAATGTACGCCCGGGTACCTCGAGTTTGTGTTCCTCTATCCGTCCAATCAAGAGGGGTACGATTACAGTGGTGCCGGGAGCATGTCAACTGGAATGTGTCTGACTGGGGCAATGTCATGTTTATTGATGAGTCATTTGCTCCGGAGCCAGATGACAAGCGTATAAGAATATGGCGTGAACAACGAACACGCCATCTGTCCCAAAACATCACCGAACATCACACATTCCGAGGCGGAAGCATTATGGTGTGGGCAGGGATTTCATTAGGATACCGCACCGACGAGCACATCTTTAAACGGGTTTCTTTGACGGCTGTCCGGTATCGAGATGAAGTCCTATACGAGACCGGTATCGAGATGAAGTCCTTGTACGCTGCAACAGTTGGCCCTACTTTTGTTTTAATGGACGATAATGCACGTCCCCATAGAGCTGACATCGTCGATGACTACGTGGAGAGTGAAGGGATTGCGCGTATGGCGTGGCCAGCATATTCGCCCGACCTTAATCCCATTGAAAATCTTTGGGATGCTCTTCGTGTTCAGCCGTGCTGTATCTTCACGTTTTCCACCTCCAGCCACTCTTATTCAGCTGGAAATTGCTCTACAAAAAGAATGGCGATTGCTTAATTCTGCGGTGGTTGACCACCTAATTGAAAGCATGGTCACAAGGTGTAAACTTTGTATACAGATGAGGGGGGATCACATACACTATTAATGCCCTTCTTTCATTTTATGCTGTTTATTTTCCCTTTATACATAATTCTGTTTAAGTCTCCAGTATGTCATTATCTGATAACTTACAAAAATTTAATATTGTTTTCATATGTGTATATAATTATCGATTTTGTTTTATTCATAAATATATATGCTACTTTTCTGCCGAATTTTGTGTCAATCAAAGCAGTATTTGTTGACTGTTTTGCATTTTACATCTTCGTGCTGAACTTTTGAAAGTGAGTGTATAACGAAATGCGACGGCTGCGCTAAGAAACGATTAGCGACCTCAAATTTAACTGTTCTAGATTTTATGTTTTCCTCCTAGATTAGTACGTTCTCCCAAATTCGACATCTTTCCACGTTACATGACAACCTAAAATTAACCAATAGCATTTTACCTGTACTTGTGCATTTACTTAGTATAAATACGCTATTCATTGCTTTTCCTGACTTCTGCCATGCAAACAACTCTCCACGCCGCTTACCTTTTCTAAGATGCTTACGTCGTACTTTTAAAGCCAGTGTACATAAAAACGCTCGTCTGTAACTATGATTGGATAAATGTCTACCAAGATGATTTGATATTTGTGAAAGATTGTCATACCCTTCTAGCTCGGTTGTGTTAAATGCGTCATTATGCGTTTACGAACAGCCACTACGACTGCAACCTGATAAAAGTACCAGTGTCGTCTACGCACTGAAAATGTGACATACATATGTGTCATTATAAAAAACAAAACATAACCGACATTTTTGCGCGAGTTTAAAGTCAACTATGTCTGTTCAAATTCTTCTACAAATAGTGTTCTTTTGTAACTTGGGTACTTCACTTTTGTATTTACAATATGTTCTTTACATTTTAAAAACTAATTTAATTTACGTAATTAATTATACAAATTAAACTCTTCGAAAGTATGCGTAAATTGTTAATAGTGATTTTCTGTTAATTAGAAATAAGGGATGTTCTTCTTTCCTGCGCCAATTTCAACTGTTTCTGTTCAAATTCTATTATAAATAGTGTTCTTTAATATCATTCGTAACTTAGATTGTCCACTTTGTAGAGACATTAGGCAATTTTGAAGAGGAGATATTAAAAATGAGCAATGCCCTCGCCGGGACACGAACGTCGGACCTCTCGAATACGCGCCGAGTGTGTTAACCAGTACACCATGACGGCATGCTAAGAAGGCGGGAGAAATACCTTATATACTCCCTCTGTTAAAGGGCGACTGAGAATTAGGGGACCCAATCGCAAAATTCTGGTGGTAGAGAATCATCATCCACCACCTTTTTTTATTTCGGATGCAACTGTGGAGACATTAGGTTATTTCGAAACAGGAGACATAAAAAATGAGCAATACCCTCGCCAGGACTCGAACCACGGACCTCGTGAACACGCGCCAAGTGTGCTGACCATTACACCAAGAAGGCGTGCTAAGAAGGCGGGAGAAATACCCAATAACTTTTGTTTTTACAACATGTTCTTTTCATTTTGAATGCTAATTTAACTTACGTAACAAGATATACGAATTAAACGGTTGGAAAGTATGAGTAAATTGTTAACAGTGATTTTCTGTTAATTAGAATAAGGGTGTTTTTCCCGTTCTGCTTTGTTTCAAATGTCTCTATTCAAATTCTATTACAAATAGTGTTCTTAAAGATCATTTGTAACTTTGGTTCTTCATTTTTAAATTTACAACTTCATTTTTATATTTATTATATATTATAATTAATTAACTATTGGATTAGAACTAATATACAAACGCCGTTTAAAATTAATATTTAATTAAATATGTTTAGACTGAATCTGAAACTATGTATTAGAACTCACGATCAGTTCCTGTATTCCTGCAGTTTTATTAGCCTCGTTATGTATTAACATAATTTACAATATTTCGATTTCAAAATTTTGAATACTATAATGTAAACCATACCAATATGATTCATGTTTTATTGCGGAAAAATTTACATTTTTGCACCTCAAAAATAAGCGAAATACCAAAGGTTACAGAAAAATCGCAGTTGAATGAAATTTGTGAAAACATCCGAGAAATCGAGAAATGATATGCGTTTTCAAATGGACGGCATTAAGTGGTTACAAGCTTACTTTTTTGTCATGGAGAGTTGATTTATCTTTATCATAATACCTGAAAATCCAATGGGAAATCTCGAAAACTGCAATGCACGTTTACTTTACGTTTACTTCACTCTCATATTTGTATTTCATGAAACTTGAGTCTAAAAACTATTTTATCAATTCCAACTGACTTGGAAATTTAGCTGTGTTCCTTTTTTCTGCAAACCCTCTATCTTCGTAATGTTTTAGAGAAGTAAATGGTCTGAAAGAGGCTTAAAGTTCTTCTGGAGAAAGATTTTCAGTTTGCGAAAATTTCAACGTTTAGTTCACATAATGTTCTCGAATTGTTAAACGTTTTTCTCTTTAAAACAAGATAAAAGTATTTTTTTGATGAAATATTATACATTTTATTATTGTATTAAATTATACGTTAATACATTTTATTATTGTATTATTATTATTTTATTTGTATTAAATCGGCGTAGTACCGCCTGGTAACTACCTGAATGTATAACATAACCTTATGAAAACCAAAGATAATTCTTTATCATCCAATCTTGTGGGCTGCGAAAATTAATATGAAAGTAAAGGAATTTAAAAGAATAATTTTAACAGCTGTTCCTTTCGATTCAAATGTTCAATTTAATGAATTATTGTAACAGGAATGTAGGGTTTTTATTAATTTAATTGACCAGTTATTATGATTTAGACCTTTATTGTCACTTCTTCTTTCCGTTTCCCCACCAGAATGCAAATTATCTGGCGTGTATTTAAACTGAGGGTTTTGGACTGTAAAACAGTGCTTGTTCTGCCTCTCAAAGCCCTATTCTAATTTTGTGCTAACTAAGATAATATCTGAAGTTTTCAGCCTTGCATTATAATTACTGGTATTTGAATATCTACACTGGTTCAGTTTGTGAGTCAACTTCGCGATAAATTGATTTTAAATTTATATTTGATTGTTCATTTAATTATTTCGCTAGGCTGTGCTTAGCTACAAGCATCAGTGCTGGTTAAAACTGGCTGAGCTGTAAGCACCAGGCGTGCCTTCTCTTCTTCTTTTTATTTTTAAATAGAAGGGTCTTTCACACCGTTCTGAAGTTTAAGTTGTCATTTTAGACTTAGCGACAATTCATTTTTCTATTTGAGTGGCAAACCTGATCGCAAAACATAATGAAAGGGTTGAGAGGTTTCCGTTGTCAGCAAATCAAATTTATTTGGATTTACGTAACGGGGCACAATCTACTTGTAGAGTCATTAGATTATTTTTGAAGCAGCAAGCGCGAAAAATGATCCTCGCCTGGGCTCAAACCGTGGACCTCTAGAATAAGCACTGAGTGCTAACCTTTACACCACGAAAGCATGTTCGAAGGAGGGAGAAATTACCTTACATACACTCTCTTTTAAATGGTTAAATGGCGACTAGGGATTAGGGGAGCCAGTCGCCAAATTCTGGTGGTGAAGACCTAGCCCTTTTTAGTTCGGGAGCTGCTGTAGAGTCATTACGTTCTAGGGATTTATATTTATTTTAAATAACCAGTTTAATTTAATTTGAAGTCCTTTCCTATAAGCCGTCATTCCCCTAATTGCCAATGCCAGAATATTTAATTTTGGTAGCGCGCATGAATTAACGCAAAGTCTACCAATGGGAGAAAAGGTTTCAGTATCAAGTTCTAGAAGGGAAAGTTAGACAGTGTGGGAAAAAACTCTGTGCTTGTTGTAGCGCGAGCTTCGGCTTAGCATTTATTGCTGGTTGAGCGTGGCATAAGAGCTATTACCTTCCTGCCACTAAATCTTAAACGCTCTGTCTGTTATATTCTGAGCCCTGTAGCGTAATTCTACTACTTGTTAATATATTCAAATTTTGAGTTTACTTCTTACTGTTTCAGTTACCGCCCAAGCAGAGGCGTAGTGCATTAGCGTCGGATTGACGCATTGTAAATAATCAAAGAGTGTAATGAAGGGTAGGTTTAACCCTTCCCCTTTGCAGTCACTACTCTTCAGATTTCACACAAAAGCTAGATAGTAGATTTTACAAGGTTATTTTTGAAGCAGGAGACATCAAAAATGAACAATGCTCTAGTCGAGACTCGAACACTGCAACTCTCGAATACGCGCCGAGTGTGCTAACCATTACACCACGAAGGCATGCTAGAATTAGGGAGAAAATACTTTATGTACTCGTAGATGGTGTCATCGAAAAAGGACTACACTCTCAGAAATACCATTCACCAGCCGAAGACCTATCTCAACTCAGTAGCCTGAAAGAAAGTAATCAGAGCAGAAAATCATTTAGTGCAAATCTCGCAGTTATCAGTTGCAGTCAATGTGCGTGTCTGTTTCTCTTCCTGGTTATAATTTTCTCACGTAAGCTCTTACGCATGTGAAATCAGAAGAGACAGGAGAGAAAAAAAAATTAAGAACAGCATTTTAAAGTAAATACATTACGAACTTATCACTAAATATATCTTCCTTAAAAATATATCTAAAATATATTTTCCTTTAAAGGTAAGTTTAAAGGCAGGCGTGCAGATTCGTTTCAATAATTAGCAGAATTTCAATAACTAGAAACGAAAGTTCGAAATCCTTTCTCCAGAATACCGAAAAAAAAAATAGCTTTACAGTAACATAATAAATATAACTTATTAGATGGTCTTACTACATTGATTCGCATTATCCTGCTAGAAAGTGCATAAGATTCCGTTTGTGATTCACGTCATGGCTTAAAATTAGGCATTTAAACAAATTTTCATTAAGTTTGCCATAAAGCAGTAAATGTTCTAAAACATTTTTTTAATGCAGTCCATAATGATTTTACGGTAGCTCTCTATGTATTCGTATTTCTATAGATTCTAATCTTTATTGTATGGCTACGTATTATTCTTCGGTTTTCCATTTGCAAAGCATAATACAATGTTAGGATTTGAAGCAACAAGTAACGTGAAATTTCATTCGAATAAATGTGAATTGTTTAAAAAAAAATCATATCCCTTTTCTTTTTCTTAAAAAAGACATTTTTTACCCTATATTTTCGAAACTGGAAACGTATCTACCGAAATTGGCCCTTATAATGGTGTGTATTTTTTTAACTTGCTCCCGGTAGGTTGAGAAAAAAACATTTGTATGTGTACTCTCGCGAAGTTTGGTTTTGAATGCAAACCTTGTTATTTTTAACTCAAACGTTTTTTAGAAAATGTTTGTGTTATATTTTTATATTTCAGATTTTAGATGATATCCTTCTCAACTATATTGTTTTCTAAATAGGCAAAACATATGCACTGTCTTTTTTTTTCGAATCAGTTGAAATGAGAACAAACAAAAAAAGCGAAAACTACTCCATTAAATTGAAGCTTTCTGACTATTTTCAGCAGTTTATCTTTAAAAACTGTCAGTTTAAAGTTTTAAAATAACTGCACATGTTCTTTAATTAAACGCCACCACTGTATGTGGGAATAACATCAAATTCTTTTCAAAATCAATGTAAAAGTCTCTAAAATTTTACGTATGTGTTTTTTTTCTTTGTCTTTTTATTATTAATGCTTTGTGTGTTAAATTTGTTAATTAAACACCATGTTATTCGCACTTACGCCACATAAAATTTAGTTGAATAACAAAGTCAATAAATATTTAAAAATAAATAGCATATCTTTGGAATTTTGGATGTACAGTCTCTCGCGCTTGAGATAACAATATTTCAATCACACAGTGCTGCCCCGATTGCTTTTAGATAGTCATCTTCTACTATATTAAAATCCGTGCGCGTCTGTGTGTTTGTTTGTTTGTGTGTTTGTAACCT
>KK122258.1:0-16565 GCA_000611955.2 Stegodyphus mimosarum
ACACTACAGTTCACGCGGCTACATCGAAATCAAAACTTAGAGTTCCTCTCAAGTTAAAGTCACTGTTAGAGGTAGGAGATTGTTCGCGATAATAGGTATGAAAATAAAAGAATATTATTTAAGACGCATATAAAGTCAATAATGGATTTACGTACTTTAACATTCGAATCGTCTAAAGGAATAAGGTATGTAATAGATAATGTTACTAAAAACGTTAGGGCTTTGAATGTTTTAAAATATGAGAAAAATAATTTATCCGACATTCTGTTATTAAATATCGTACTTCAGAAACTAGATTTTGAAACGCGCAAACAATTTGAACTAAGCATTAATGCTACGGAAGTTCCTAAGTTTGATGAATTAATTTCGTTTTTAGAGAAAAGATGTCAGTTATTGGATAACATTAACCGTAGTACTAATAAAATGAAATATTCGTTAGAAAAAAATTCGAAATCAAAGGCTCTTATGGTTAAAACCGGTAGTGTTTCGATTTGTGTTATATGTAAAAATTATAATCATCCACTGCATAAATGTGATTCATTTCTAAAACTAAATCCAAATCAAAGATATGAAATAGTTAAAACCCATAAACTGTGTCTAAACTGTCTCAGTAACGAACATTTAATCGCAAAATGCGATTCTAAGTTCAGGTGTTCGGAATGCCACAAAAAACATCATTCATTAATCCATCGCCTGGTCAGAAATGGCGCCATCGAACATAAGTTAGACAAAACAAAAACGGAAGCAACGAGTGACGAAATTATAAACAAGAACGCAGATGTCTCTAATAAAAATCAATCAAGTTGTCTTTTGACACGCAGAAAAAACGTCTTATTGGCGACTGCAATTATATATGTTTGCAATTCAGGAGGAAAAAGAATCCCAGTTCGCGCAATACTTGATAACGGCAGCATGAGTTGTTTCCTCTGTGAAAGAGTTGCTAATTTGTTAAATATAAAGAAAGAAAGAATTTATGCATCTGTATCCGGAATTAATGAGAACGTTATAAATATTAATTATCAACTAGATGTACAGATTTCGAATAAGGATTTAACATATGTAAGATCAGTTAATTGTTTAGTTATTTCTAAAATAACCAGTGTAACTCCATCAAGGAGTTTAGAAGTGCAGTCCTTAAATATTCCCATTGATATTGAATTAGCGGATCCGCAATTTGGAACACCTAACAAAATAGATATGTTACTAGGAGCCGAATTGTTTTTTGAGATTTTAAAACAAGGACAATTTCAATTAGAAAATCAACCGTTGATATTCCAAGAAACAGTTTTTGGATATATCGCGTCTGGTGCATGCAAGAGTAACTCAGAAGTAAATTATTGTGGTTTAGTTCAAAATAGTGAAGAAAGAGTTGAAGAAATTTTGCAAAGATTTTGGGAAGTTGAATCCATTGAAAATATCGAGGATGCTTTGAGTGAAGAAGAAAAATACTGTGAAGAACATTTCAAGCGTACTCACTATAGACAAAATGATGGAAGATATGTAGTTCAGTTACCCATAAGGGAAGGTGTAGAATTAGGAGAATCGAAAACGCTGGCTGAGAAAAGCTTGCATCAAGTGTGGAAACGACTAGAAAGCGATTCGAACATGAAAACCTTATATAAGAATTTTATCAAGGAATATAAGGATCTGAATCACATGGAAGAAGTTCAAGAAATTGAAGCATCGACTTGCAATTATCTTAGTCATCATGGAGTTTATCGGCCAGAGAAAGCCTCTACCAAGCTTCGCGTTGTGTTTAATGCATCAGCGGCTACTAGCAATGGAAAATCACTTAATTCAATATTAATGAAAGGACGAATACCTCAAGAAGATTTATTTTCTATTATTATTAGATTTCGAAAGTACAACTATGCATTAGGAGCTGATGTTCAGAAGATGTACAGACAAATACTTATTGAACCATCTCAACGAAACCTGCAGTTGATCTTGTGGAAAGAATCTGTTGGTAGTCATGTGCAGACTTATCGTCTAAGGACTGTAACATACGGAACAGCAAGTGCACCATTCCTGGCAACAAGGGTCCTGAAGCAGTTAGCAATGGATGAAGCATCTGACTTTCCTCATGCCTCAAGAGCCATACTGAAGGACTGTTACGTGGACGACATTATCACTGGAGCTAATACGCTGCAAGAAGCCAAGGAGTTGCAGACGCAGTTAACCTGTCTTCTAGAACGTGGTGGAATGCAGTTACACAAATGGTGTTCAAATAATCCAGAACTATTGAAGAATAAAGAAAGTGCAACTCAGGATTACTCTTTTCAAGTTACGGATAAGCCTCAGATTACAAAGGCCTTAGGAATGTCATGGAATACGTCTACAGACTGTTTTTCTTACGATTTAAAGATACCTGACTTTGAAGAAACAGGAACGAAAAGAGATGTCTTATCAACAATAGGTCGCCTCTTTGATCCGTTAGGTTTAATTGGACCTGTTACGACAAAAGCTAAAATATTTCTACAAGAACTTTGGCTTCTAAAATTAAATTGGAATACACCTCTTCCTAAAAATTACTTTGAAGAATGGAAAAAATTTCTGCATAGTCTAAAAATAGTCAACGATTATCGCATCCCCAGATTTGTTCTAACCAATGGATTACAGCAAATAGAAATTATAGGATTCTGTGATGCTAGTCAGAAGGCCTATGGTGCTGCAATTTATGTGAAATGTATGTCATCTTCGAATGAATGTTCATCAAGACTTCTGTGCAGCAAGTCTCGCGTGTCACCTCTGAAGTCAATTACCATTCCTCGTTTGGAACTTTGTGGTGCAGTTCTGTTGGTAAAACTAATGAAAAGAATATTAGAGGCCATTCAGCTGCCTATAGTCAAGGTTTATTACTTCACTGATTCGTCAATAGTGTTAGCATGGATTAAGAAGGAACCTTATCAACTAAAGACATTTGTTGCTAATAAAGTATCTGTTATTCGAAGCATGACTGCTGTTCATGAGTGGTACCATGTTAGCACTCACAATAATCCAGCTGATCTGATATCACGTGGAACTGAACCTAAAGATCTTCTTCATAATGATTTGTGGTGGTATGGACCAACTTTCTTGACTCAGGAGATGTTTTTGACTAATCCTTGTGAAGTAATTTCATGTGTTATGGATGATGTGGAATACGCCAAAGAACTCAAACTTAAGGATAATGACTTGGTTAATCTAAATGTGAACTCTAATTCCGTTGTTTTAGATCAGATTCTTAACATTAGTAATAACTATCTTCGTATTATTCGTGTATTAAGTTTTGTTTGTAGATTCATAGCCAATTGTAAGGGAAAAAATTTAATAGGTTCTCTAACTGTTAAAGAATTGGAAGACGCTGAGAAAATCCTGGTCAGGTATGTACAGTTACAGCAATTTAGCAAGGATATTCTATCCATAAAAAATAAGAATTGTGTTTCTTCTAAAAGTAAGTTAAAAAATTTATGTCCATTTTTAGATAATGATTCTCTTCTGAGAGTAGGAGGCAGACTTGCCAATAGTAATCTTAATTACAACCAAAAGTTTCCTTATGTAATGCCAAAAGATCATGTATTTACTAGATTAATTTTTCAGTATTACCATGTTAAATATTTACATCTTGGTGCTCAAGCACTATTGCATCAGGTTCGTAGTAAATTTTGGGTTATTAATGGTCGAGATATAGCTCGAAAAGTTGTACATGAATGTGTAACATGTTTTAAGGTTAAACCAATTGTATGTGAACAACTTATGGGAAATTTACCTGGTGAAAGAGTTAACCCAGGGTTTGTATTTAATACTTGTGGACTCGATTTTTCTGGTCCATTCCTCATCAAGTATAAAAATCAGAGAAAGGGTAATTATGCAAAAGTGTACGTTGCTTTATTCATATGTTTAGCTACTAAAGCAATACATTTAGAGGTAGTAACTGATTTAACCACATATTCACTACTTGCTACTATTAAAAGATTTATTGCTAGACGTGGAAAATGTAATACCATAATGTCAGATAACGGTACCAATACGGTTGGTGCAAAATCAGAACTGAAAAAATTGCATAGCTTAGTTCTTAAATCTAAATCTGATACAACAGATTTCTTAACATCTGAAGGTATAAATTGGAAACTAATTCCACCTAGAGCACCAAATTTCAGTGGTTTATGGGAAGCAGGTATTAAGTCATTTAAATATCATCTTCAGCGTACAATCGGCAGTTATAAATTAACTTTAGAAGAATTTTGGACTGTTGTCACACAGATTGAAGGTATTCTCAATTCTCGTCCAATTTTACCTCTGTCAACAGATGCGAATGACTTTGAAGCCTTAACGCCGGGTCATTTTTTAATTGGACGTTCCATTACTTCATATCCTGAACCATATTTGTCTCATCTTGCAGATAATAGACTTTCTAAATGACAAGTTATTACCAAGTTCATTCAAGTTATTTGGAAACGTTGGCAAGCTGATTATTTAAATCATCTCCAACAACGTACCAAATGGTTTATTAATAAAGAAAATTTAAAGGCAGGTATGTTAGTTGTGTTAAAGGAATATAATCTTCCACCATTTAAATGGTCTTTAGCTAGAATTCTAGAAGTTTTACCTGGTAAAGATAATAGAACCAGAGTTGTTAAAGTGAAAACATCAAATGGTGTGTATATTCGATGTATTAGTAAAATTTGTTTATTACCTATCCAGGATAATAATGCTTAGTTTACATTATGTTCTTATTGAAAATTGTGATTTACATAAAAAATGGAACTGTTTAAGAATAAGTTCGATTGTAGCGTAGTGAATGTTAATGTTCTTGAATGTTTGTATAATTTTATATTATGTTCATGATGAAAGATTATCTGTTAGCTTTCATATTGTATTGTAGAATTAGTTATTCTTGGAATGTTAAATTGTATGTTTGTTTGTAATTTACATGTTGAAATTTGTAATTTCAACGGGCGGCGGCATGTTAAGTTAGAATACAGCGCCACCTATTGGATAAGGAGAATTACGCTCACTTGGCGATCTGGATTCGGCTAAGCAACATGCCAGAGCATGTATTAGATCTAAATAGTTAATTACTGTCAATAAATTAGTTAGTTCTTTTGCTATAAAGTCCACTGATTAGTTTAAAGACAAAACAATCGCATTGCATTTTTTTTCGAAGGTAATGAACAATACAATGTGTTTACATATACAAAGATCAAATGAAGCTGATATTATAAAAACAAGAAGTCTACGTAAACGTTTTGAAGGAAATTAAGTTTTTGTTCTCATCGAGGCGAACTAAATCTTCTTCCACACGCTTATGCATTCATAACGGGAAGAATATTTTTAAATGCGAAATTTTTATAAATTGAACTAAAGCAGAAACACAGATAACTAAATAAGATTTAAAATGAAATGCATTGTTTATTTTAAATATTAAAAAATCACATTTTTAAAATCAATATGACATTAATAAATGCATATATCTGATAGTAATGCACTGTTTATAAAATAATTACTGAGAAAATAAGCGGATATGTATACTTAGATTATTAAATAATGACTCTTCCAAATAGAAATTCCTGCAGAAAATGTGCATTAATATTTTCGAAATGATTCACGTTTCTCTATGAGATAACATCATAACAGTTTAAAATAAAATTTATGTCCTTATTCTGCAAAATTTGTGAAGTTATAGACATTTCAATTTTAAGAAAAATTAGCATTGCAAAATGTATGATGAATGGACGAAAATACCCATGTGTACACCGTAATGTAAGACACTTAACTATGAATAAAAATCAGTTTATTATTTACATAAATGAAAAGATGAATCATATGGCAAAATACAGTTTGTGATGATAAACACACACATCATAATGAACTATGTTAAGCTTTCAACTTGATGATCTGCACACGATCACTGAAAGCAATTTTTTTTCAGATTGTCCTATCTGTTTTTACTAAAGGTATTGCTTCTTTTACTGCATCACTTCAGTTTTATTCCGAAGAGTCCAATATTTTTTCATCCATCGGAGCAAGTTATCTTCCATGATGGTGATGACCATGATGTCCGTGATGACCATGAACTAATACTTCGTGGTGATGTCCTCCTCCGTGGTGAATAGGAATAGGGATCGGGATTGGATGAGAATGATGGCCATGGTGGTGATGTTTCTTGTCCAGCAATTTGGCAAGGATTCCAGCAGCGAGCAAAGTCTCTAATCCTCCACCACCGCCGCCGCCTCCATGATGTCCAGCAATAGCTCCTCCGTTTTTGAATGAAAGATTAGAAATCATCAGAAAAGAAAGTAAGAGACAAGTAGCACTTAATTGAAAAAGTTGAGTTAAAAGCTTCATCTTGGAGGACCTGAAAATATACAATTATGGTACATTGAAAAAATATGGATGCATATGCCACATTTCAATAAAAGAAAGAAGAGAAATAAATTGAAAATGGAACAGAAAAGATTCTATAAAGTCAAATAAAAGATATTTTGTATTAGATGTGGTTTATTACGGGCTGAATTGTTAAAACTAGAGTTGGACAATCCGCTTCGGAATAGATTCAAAGAACCGATTCACGTTACGGAACAAATGAACAGTTGATTCCAGAAAATGAAGCTATAGCTCTTTTACAGTTCACTGAGAGCTGTTGCTGGAAGCGTGCTAGTGACAAAAATGTGCTATTCATTCATGAGGTGACTCTTTTTTTTCTGAATGAGCAAACGCCTGGTTCTCAAAAAAGAGTGAAGCTGTTTTAGAATTCTACCGAGAGCTCTTATTGTAAGCATTCCAGGAAAGTAGTTCAATTCGCATTTAGGGGAGGCAGGATTTTTTTGCCCATGTTAAAAAGTCAGGTAAATTTTTATCATTTCAACACTTTTTTATAATCTTTTTTATTCTAAAAGTTTATTGCCATTTCTGTGCAGAAAGGAGGTTTTAGATAATCTCAAAACTACCACTGAAAGGAAAAATCAGTTCAGAGAACTAGCATTTGAGTTAGTCGATTATTCCAATCCCATCGCTCGTTCGATACTTTCAGCTCTTCGCTGCCTCGTCCTAACGTTCTCGATGATTTTATGGAGTTTATTGTTAGTGAGCGAACAGTCATAAAAAAGTACTGATTCAGTTGAGTGAGAGAACAGTATTGGTTTGATCCCATAAAAGAGTAGTTTTGCCCTTCTCTAGTTAAATCTATGTAGTAATATTGTTTCAATTAGGGTTCTTTTGTAGAGACAGAATGAGCTAACTGCAAGGACATTTTGTGAAATTTTCCTATGAATATAATAAATATGAGCAAATGTTCTCCAGAAAATCCCACACAACAGTATTTTTTACCCTTAAGTAAGTAGCTTTCTCATACTTCAAATAATTACTTCAAAAGAAAGATCAGAAAATAGAGACACAAAAAAGTGAATTAAAACTTTTTTGGCTATTTCAGTAAATGATCTCACACAAACTGTAATTAGTCAAGGAAAAGAATCAAGATTTACAATAAATTAATATCTTCCATAGTGTGCAAAGGATAGCCCATCTATTAGGTGCCGACTCCGGCCTTGGTAAGCGGCCTTAGTAGTTAATTGGGACAAAGCGATTTTTTCACATAATTTTAAGCTGATTGCTCAGCTGAAGCTAGAAATTCTGTCAAAGCAAATTTATCTACATTAATGTCATCTGAATGTCTAATTTCGTATAGTTGGTACTAGTTTAGACAATAAATTAAGAATACTACACCATTTTTATCTGAGAAGAAAAATTTACCTTTGCTTATTTAGAAAGTTAGTTTTATTTTTTAGTTAGAAAGTTAGTTCTGAAGGGTTTAAATAGTTAAGAATCTGTTCATTTTAGTGTATTAAAAACGAATATGACGCATAGAAAGAGAACAGACATTATCGCATTTAACACTCACATATCCATGACTGTAAGAAACAGTACTTCCGCGATTAAGGATGTCTTAACACAGCCATGACTGGATATGTAAGACGCCTTTAATAACGGAATTAAGTCATGGATCTATAACACATCCTTCCGCGATCATGGATGTCTTACACATCCATAACTGTAAGAAGTTCTGCTTCAGCGCTTAAGGATGTCTTACACAACCATGACTGGATACGTATGACATCTTTAAAAAAGAAATGGATGTCTGATACATTCATGATTGTAAGAAGTACAGCTTCTACTGTTAAAAAAATGAGCGGTTCTCGAATTTCGTGGCGACAAATGAAGCCGGATCATTTTCTCCCGAAAGTCAAATGTGGAACGAAGAGGGAAACAATTTTTAAGTATGATGGATTCTTTCTCATAAAGAGCATTGTTAATCCAATAAAAACCAGCAAAGGGCTTAAAAAAATCTGTTGTCTACTCGTATTGATAATCATCCTTCAAATGGCGGCTGAGACTTCTCACAGCTGATCGGAAGGCGAGATAGTCAATTAACAAACACCTTTTGACGGGTCAAATGAAGCAAAAATGATAACTTGGTTCAAAATAGTCAAATCTTAAATCGTAAATGACTGAAAAAGTGTAAAAGTTCATTTTTAACAATGAGACATTTTTAAATATGCATGATTACACATCTAATATCGTTAAGACGAAGCAAGGGTAAATTAAATATACCTCAACATTTCCACCGAAGCGTAAAATATCCCTTTGGTTTTGGTGTGTTTCACTGCAGATGGTGCTAGAAGAATAAATTTTTTTTGACAGAATGTTCATCGAATTATTTAGAAATTTTAAACCGTAGGATTGTGCCATTCTTAGAAATCTTTGCATGAACATTTCAACATGGCTTGACTCCATGCCACAGTTCGAAATCTGTCAGAAGGTTCGTGTTGAACATTAAAATTATTAGACGTAGACCGAATTGAAAATTTCTGCCACATTCTGAAGAAACATCTCAGCAAGTACAACGAAAGGAAGCATAATTTAGAACCCTATAAATGTGTGATTCCACGTTGAAGAACGAAATTTCATGCACAAGCATCTAATGCACATCCTAGAGGTCATTTCTGCTAGAGAAGAGCATTTTTCCAGTTAATTCTATTATTACCACTGCATATGAAGGTATGTACATGAATTATAAAAAAATCACTTTCTCCCAATTAGTTTGCTCACTGTAGTATATCTAATAAAGTAGCCTAGGCGGGTTAATGATTAGTGACCGTGAGTGTCGTTTCGAAAGGTTCGGGTTCGAGTCCCAGAGATGGCATGGAAGTTTTGCAAACGTGAGTCGCGGTGGCATGGGAGCACTCAAAATAATCGTCTAGCCGAAATTTCTCTCGAATGGCTTGGTGGTAGGGGAAAGGGATGAAATGTTTTCCTTCAAAATTTGGGCGGAAATGGGAAAAGTCGCACTGCCACCTGTATGGTGCTCAGAGCTCATGCCAATGGCAGACGCAATCTTGTACTCCTTAGCATGATAAAATTAATGAACGTGTTCTGATTAGGTCAGATAAGTGAGATTAGCAACAACAATTTATCTAACAATTTTATTTTTTAATCCAGCAAACACAAAATGTAATAAATCGGAATAACTTAAACCAGTTATGCCCTAAAATTATTATTAATAAATGTTTTGACATGTGATTATCTTGAAAATAAATATACTCTGAAGTTTCAATCCACCATTAAAGATCAAGAGTAAAAAGCTAGAAGCTAGGAATAAAGCAAAGAGGTAATTTAGTAAAGTGAAACGTAACGTAATATGAAACGTAAATATGAAATGCTATATTTGATCTAACAAATTTTATTCTGGAGGTATATATTAGTTTAGATGACTTCATGGCTTTTGTCTTTTCCCTCTCTTCGAAACCACCATGTTAACCATAATTCTACTTATGTTCTCATACCAACGCACTTCTATACAGGATGGGGCAACCGGTTACCCTCCTGAACCTAAGTGATTAGTCGTCTCCTTATCCACTTGGCCTAAACTGATGTTACGGACTTTGAATTCTGTACATCTTTAATGAAGCGCTGTAATAAATTCACTTCAGAAGTACTGTTTCCTTTCTAACTTCTGAATAAGTCATGCAACATTGCCTCGCATTATCTGGCATCCTCTAATACCCAGTTAATATCTAAGAAGTTTAAATTTAAAGGTGAGGAGTAAATGCCATACGTTTTCAGTATGTGAGAATATTTTCATATTAAAAGGTGATTTAAGTTAAATATGTGTTTTTATACTGTGAAACTACGAAAAGTAACTTCTTCGTAACTTATATTAATATTCAAATTGCACGCAGGCAAAATATACGATTTGAAAGACAGCAAAAAAAAATGTTAACAAAATAAGTTTTTTGAATAAATTTAAAAAAACATATTTGGTTACAAACATACGCATAAAATGACAATGAAAAAAGTTCAAATTTATACTTATTTTCTGCTTGAAATATAAAGACTGGTATCTGCAAGGACTTTTACTGGTCACAGTTTGTAATTTGAACGTATTGACAGCTAAATATTAAAATTTTCAGGCTGACTTTATTCAAATAATAATAAAATATAAAAGTAACTACTAAACAATTTACTTTTAATTTATACCAGAAAGAAATAAGCGAAAATTCCCTAAGAAAGAGAAAACTTGAGAATACATAATAACAACATATAAGACATTTTCTCCCTTCTCCCTACATGCCTTCGTGATTTAATGGTAGCACACTCGGAGCGAATTCGAGAGGTCCAGGGTTCGAGTCCAAGCCAGAGCATTGCTCATTTTTCATGTTTTCTACTTCAAAAATAACCCAATGTCTCTACAGCGGCGCCTGAACTAAAAAAGTGGTGAATGGTGATTCTTCACCACCAGGGTTTGGCGACTGGGTCCCTTAAAAGAGGGAGCATATAAGATATTTTCTCTCTTCTTTCTGCATGTCTTCGTGGTGTAACGGTAGCAAACTCGGTGCAAACTCGAGCTGTCCAGGTTCTGAATCCCAACGAGGGTATTGGTCATTTTTCATGTTTCCTACTTCAAAAATAGCCGAATGTCTCTACAAACATATTCTCTTTCCTTTATTTATCACATTTGTCTATAAAGTACACAGAAAATATACATATTTGTTTGTTAATAATTATAAGGTTCTTTGTTTCTTACTACAACTTTCAGCTACAAAACCTTATGGCGTTTCTATTTCCATAAAATTTGTAACCTTGGAGTAAACAAACCAGGAAGTATTTTCATTTCTACCTTACAGATACTCACCGGCACTTTGTTCGTAGACTACTAAAAAAAACTTTTCGACTACGAAAAAAAAACTGTTCACATGTAAGTGTACTCTTAAACAAGCCGATTATTCTTAGTACAAAATTTATAACTGAGACTTAAACAAAATTTATAACTGATGTCTTTTGACAGGTGCTAAAAAATTTAATTAAATTTGTGTCTTCACACATTTGAATAAGATTTATATCATAGTGTAAATTAATTAGCTCCATTTCTAGATTTTTCGTTTTTAATACTAAAGATGATGAAAAATTGGATTCAAAACCATTAAAACCTTAAATTTCTTTCCTCAAATTCTTGTTGTAATAAGGATATTTAATTTACGGAAAATATATTTACGGGCTGCAGGCCGACATTTTGAAACCATTACATTATTTATGCAATACTAATTTAATATAAATATAGTATTATAACATAAAAATTTATCGAAATATATGATAATAAATAAAAAGAAAATCAAGTGCTTCTAAGGAAAAGTTACAGATGAGCTTTGGTATCCCTGATTCTTTGACAGAAGTGCACTTTCTTCGAAAGTTTCTTTGATAGTTTTATCTTCATGAGTTGTCCGTTCTCAAATCATAAAGCAGCAATACATTTACTAATTTCTATTGTTCGTAAATATGTAGCTAATTTGAGTTTTCGGTATGGTGTGAGAAAGCAATCATATTTAGAATATTTTGCCAAGAAAGAACTTTAAAATGAATTCAGTTATTGCTGTCCAACCTAGGTAGTGGTTAGCGATGTTGATTGCCGTATCGAAAGACCCCGGTTCGAATCCCCTAGAAGGCATGGATGTTTGCAAATGCATAGTGCCTGTGCGACATGGGAACACTCTAAATATGCGGCTAGCCGAAAGTTCTCTCTACAGTTCGGTGGTAGAGAAAGAGTGGTGGAAGACCCTCGGACTCTCTCTCAAAATTAGGGGCGGAAGTGACCTAAATTCGGTGTGTTACTTACACTGTTCTTAGTGTCTTTGTCAACGGCAGAGACATTGGAATCCTTGCCACGATGAATGTCACTGTTTTGTATTGGCCTTTGTCAGACAAGTAAGATTGGTAACAAAAACAACAACAACCTTCAGTAATGCAGAAATGAAGCTTACTGTTTAACTTTGGGGCTGGAACATATAATTCCCTACGTATTCAACACATTAAATAAGGTTAAAAAATTTGGTTTGCTATTCAAATTTCAAATTTGCTACTTAATTTACAGCAGGAAATGGTAGACACGTTTTTCTGTTCTTTACTGATCGAATAATTGGCCAAATGGCTTCAATACGTAAAAAATAAGTCTCTATAGCTAACGTGGAAAGGTTAATTCAGTAAAACATAATTTTAATATTATATCATTTTACGTGAAGAACTGTTGCCATATCTCATTGAATTGGGTATGTCACTGGGTATGCAGCACCTCTTTGTGATGATGACATCCAGTGTTTGGTTAGCGAAATTGTATCTGGGGTTAACATTGAAATAATCATATTCTGCTTCTTTCAAATTCACTGTGTTTGTATCCTTTCCAGCAATCAGAAGACATTCTACTACATTCTGCGACATTTGGTTCAATCGCGCCAAGTAGAGGTTTAGCTGATCGATCCGAAACGGTTGCAAAAGTACATTTTTCTTTATTCCACATAGATGGCCACCAGCGGCTAATCTCTTAAGTCGCTGAGTTCTAGTAGCTGTGACCTGATTTCGTTTCTAGGCAAAACGGCTCGCTGCACCGCCGTTTTCGTGTTTTTCACAATGTGTAACGTGTATAAGAGCCCGTTTCCCTTATAATTCCTCCCCAATGGCATACCTTTCTTTAAGTCAATAGCCCTAGTTGCTTTACCGTAATCAAATTAACGAAACCCTTCTTACATAAGTATTCAGAAACTAAATTATATTTCGCGCAATGCTCAAAAAAGGTTCATAACACGTGACCATTTGTCTCAGATTCATTCATAAAACCGAGATGGCACAGCTCATCACATTTTTGTTATCTTCGGCACGTCATGACTTACTTTAGCAGACTTTTTTTTCTGTGTCGTCCTTATAACGGAAAAACACCAATTTCTCATTTAATATTTTAAACGTTGATGTTCCTCAGAATTTTGTTACTAATGTATACAGAATTGTATAAACTCAATTTAAAAAGAAGAAGGTTATTAGAGCTTGTTGATTAATAGTATATTATTAATTAATAAATATACCATTAAAGATATTTATTGGCATATCTATTAATTAATACTAATGAACGTCTATTAATAATAAAATACGCTAATAATTTATTAGTTATCCATTAATTAATATCTAATAATTAATAATACAGACATAGAACTGTATAAACTCAGTTTAAAGTAAAATGGCTTATTAGAGCTTATTAATTATTAATGTGTAGTAATAATTATTAATGTACTATTAATTAATAACATTAATTAATAGATATGCCATTAAAAATATTTATATCTTTCTGATAAATTCTACTCTTTTTATTAATTTGTAAACTTGAATGAACGCAAGAGATTTTCAGCAATACCAAAAATTAAGAGAGTTAACAGATGTTCCATTAAAAATATTTATATCTTTGTGATAAATTCCATTCTTTTTACTAATTTGTAAACTTGAATGAACGCAAGAGATTTTCAGCAATACCAAAAATTAAGAGAGGTAATAGATGTTCCATTAAAAATATTTATATCTTTGTGATAAATTCTGTTCTTTTTACTAATTTATAAACTTGAATGAACGCAAGAGATTTTCAGCAACACCAAAAATGAAGAGAGTCAAATCGAGAGCTTTAATGCCAAATCGAAACCAAATTAGGAGAAATATTTGTTTATATATGAGAATCTAGAAAGCAAGCTTCTCAGACAGACCTTATCCGCTCTAGCGTATCAGTTTTGAAATAGAATATGAATACTCCTCAGAAGGAAAAGTTAATTAAAATACATTAGGATCAGAAAGGCTTATCCGACATCATTATTAAAAATCAATATAAGCTAAGTTTTCAAATCTGGAGGGAGACAACAACCTCTTCACCAGCAATAAATAAGTAAATAAACAGACAAAAATAAAAAATATACATAAAAGGAAAATTTAATCGATCGTTGTAGAATATAAAATAGCATTATTACATTTTAAATTGCATTTAACTATCGTCCTAAAAAGAATTGGAAAATTGTGAGCTACGTTGAGTCATATAGCTTAACTTAGTCAACATAACCTTAAATGAATTTTTACTAAGCCAGTGTGTCTTTTTTTTTAAACTTTAATTTGAGCTCTTAAAAATATGAAAAACTAGAGCCTCTGGTGCATTTAAGCTTAAGAATTTGTATTAAATATAATAGAAATCTTCTGTGTTTCTTCTAACTGAAGTGGAGTCAAAAATAACCCCTTCGTTTGCTTGCTGAGGAAAGATCACTATTAGTGAGTACACTTGAATATGAATGATAATTCGTTATCTTGCAAGTGAAGGAATAAATTCACCATGTTCAACATCTAGCTTATTCCTTGAAGGCTAAAAATTAAACATAATACTTTAGTTATTTGTTCTTTGTTAAAATTCTAATAGATTTATTAGTTAACCTCTTAGTTAACCGTAAGACCAAAATTCTGAGGATAAATGGAACGGTTAATTTCTACAGACCCACGAATAAAATTATGCTTTTTGTAAATGTTCGCTAAGTATATCCATAGGAAAGATTAATAATTTTATTTTGAATGTAATAATTCTCAGTGCTTTCCCTGAAGTACAATACAATCATGAAACACTTAAAGACACCGTAAAAAACTGTGATGTTTCAATGATCGTCACTCTGTGGATCATATAATTTAAAAACAAAATATGAAAAGGAATAAAAATATTTTAAAAACAAAATATTTAAAGAATCAAACCGTTTAAAAATAAAATATAATGAAAAAAACTATGAAAACAAAATACATAAAAGACTAAAACATTTTTGAAACAAATTATGAGTATTTGAAATTCAGATTTAGTAAAAATAAAGTTATTTCTCAGTCAGAATATTATTATTTTACAGATAATTTCCGTTAATAAATTTAGAAGTATATTTCACTTTCAAGTTCTAATGCTCAAGTATTTAGTAAATAAGGAAATGCACTAGACAGTTCTCTAAATGGTTTGAAACAAAACTTTTCATGTCAAGAAAAAGCAAACTTTTGCCATTTTGGAAACTTCATATGTCTTGTTGTCTTCATATATACCGCACAGAAAATAATCCTCAGCTAGTACTGTAAATACAGAGGAAGATTTGTGATTTGCCTGTAAAATTATTGTACACTGGTCAACTATTCCTAGTGCTTAAACAAAAACCATTTCTATCAGGTGATAACAGCATGATCCTAAATAAAACAAAGGACATCAAAATTTCACACTTACAGAATTTGTTCCAGAAACTATATCAGTTGTTCTCGAGGCAGGTGCGTTTTCTTTGAGTGAAATTCGAATAGCAGAAAACTCCTTAAATAGCATATAGCAGGTCGTTACAAGCAGACACGGATACCTTTCTATCACTTTCATTATTTTAATTTGACAGAACCTTTTTTATTAGAAACAAACCTACTGCCAGTTATTATAAAAAAAATATTCTTATTTTCCTTTCTGCCAGGGTTGCAATTTCGTCGCCAAGTAAGCCAAGGGCAATTAACTTCGCACTAGCAAATAAGGAAACGAAAGCTTTCATTTGGTACAAACATTATGTTCTGAGTGTAAATGTATAATTAATTTGTTTCCATTACAAACGATATTTTAGTAAGGAAAATAGACAGCTTTCCTTATTCATGAAAATTGTCTGGTTTAGAGATCAAGGGCTGGAATAATGACTTATCGTTGATGACATGATTTTCATTTTGTTATTAAAACTGAAAAAATGTTCCATTAAATTTAATACAGTCATCAGAAGTTTACAGGTTGTTGGGTAAATTACTTGTAACGCAGTGGTATATATTTCTTTTATAAATGAACTGGCTTTCAAGCCTTTATACAGAATAAAGAGAAACCATTTAGGAGGATGGGGTAGTTCAGGGCCGGAACTGCCCCCGGACAACATGATAAGTGTACTCGGAGCCCCAAACTTAAGGGGCTTCAAGTGAGGAGAAACAAATATATCGATTTTTTTATACTGGAGTTTTTATTTTAAAAGAGTGGAAAATTAAACTTAATAATAAGTTAATTAAGTTAATGATAGTTATATTTTCATTTTTAAGCAGAATAATTCAAAATAAATCACTGTTCATAATTAACAGTTGATTTCATCGAGTTTTCCTGACTTAGGCACATCATGTGGTATGTACTTAACTGTTCCTGTGACTGTAGCTAAAGGCTGAACGACCATTCTCAGAGTTGAAATTAATAAAAAAAACTCTTTGCG
>KK122258.1:29578-51468 GCA_000611955.2 Stegodyphus mimosarum
TGTCCGACATTATTTTTCATTCTTAAGTCAGAATATTTTCCAGTTGTAGTAAGTATCTAAATATATTTTTTCCATTTTCTAAAATAAGGCATTTTAGTTGGCATATGGAATCCGGCGCTTTTATTGAAACACCCTTTACCTGTTCTTAGAGTATTCACACAAGTTGTCGAGTGGATAAAATTGCTGAAGACTGGTAGTTTATTTCGGGTGTTAGCTGCAGGTATGCTTTTCTGAATTTTTTATTTTTTGAAAGACTCTGAGCCGCTTTCCAGAAATTAACAGCAAAATATTCGTATAAAATGGGGAGGTGTATATATTAATTCATTTACTTTATGATCAACCTAATAATTAATACGTAAAATTTAATTTATTAATATTTGCATAAATTATTTAACGGTAAGAGTCTATTCCATCTTTGTGACTATATACTAATTTATTTTATGCTTTGTTCAACAAAGAGTTTGTATTATTTTAACTTAATAATAAGGCTTTGCATAAAGTGAAACAATGTTCTTTACGTCATAAATTTCTTTAATATAGTGATGATAATGTTTGATTAGAGGATCTTTGAATGGTTTTATCATATGCACTTTTTACGAGCTGATTAATCCGGAAGGACGCCCGTTCGTACAAGAAGGCGCATGTAAAGTACAAGTTAATTTCATCATCCATATATTCTATTCTTAAATTATTATTGCTTGAAATATATTCTGCACAGCATATCAGCATAAATCTATTTTTTTACACTTCGTATTCTCAAACAACTATTTACAAATATGAAATTACTCAAATTATATTTTTAACACATTTAATGAAAATATACACCTGACTTATGATATTATTATTAGTCCAAAGGGCCAATTTGTTCTGAAGAATTTCGTTTTGGCATTTTGCATTGGTTCACAATAAAAGTTGGTTCACTTTTCAAATCGTTGCCACTAAATACTAAAGCTCTGTGTTATATTTAAGGAAATTAAATAATGAAGAATCTGCATAAATGTGTGTATATTTCTGGCACTGTGATAAAACAACGGTACCTAAAGCCATCAAACTTTGAATAACGTAATCCTCCTCCGAATATGGGCATCTGGAAGGCCAAATTTGGAATTTGTTTTCTTATCGATTGGCGAGTGGTGGCAATACTGTATAAAAAAATTATCTTCAGCGCGCGAGACTGTGTATCGGAAATTCTAAAGATGGGCTCGTTTTAAAATTTGTTTTGCGATATTGCTATTAAACTAAATTTTATGGTTTAAGTGCGAATAACATGATATTTAATAAATAAAGGTAACGAACAAAATGTTGAAAAAACGCCCCTTTGGGCGTAACGTAAAATCTGAAAGCTTTCGTATTTTGTTTTAGTTTTTTTGTGTACTAAAATACAATTACTATATATAATTTCATATTTATTATTAGATTAGATAGTCTTTCTTTCTATACATAAATTATTTGATACTCATGTATCTTCTAAAACAATCAATATTTTCATCAAAACTAATACTAATTTCAATAAACCTTAACAATATAAATTTTTTTTTAGTTTAATTAGAAGAAAAAATGGAATCAATTTATTATAAAATTTCTTAAATGCGGATTAAATTATTATCAATTACTTCTTTTTTATGACAAATTGTAGCCTTTTGGACATATTAAAGTGCGTGATCTTGATTATAAGTTTCTTTTGTGATCGCAAAGAATTTTCTCTAGATCTAGATTTTTCTGGATGGCAACAGTAATTACGAGATATTTATTTATTAAGTATTAAATGCTTGCCTTCTTTTATTTTTATTTTTCCGACGTAGGTTTCTCTTCAAAAATCGTCTGCGTTGCATTGGAAAACAAAGCAGTTATAATTACAATTCTAAATAAATAGCCAAATAAATATGAAATCAGTAACAATACGGTTAATCCTGATTAGCAACTTAAGAAGTTTTTTTATGTGAATATAACGAGTCACATCACCATACTAACATTGCAAAATTTAATCAAAATCGAGCATGTAAAAGAGAAAACTATTCTTATCGCTTTCACAGAAATACTGCAAATTTTCCAGCAAGAAAAAAGGATTAAATTTCTTTGTTTTCCTTAACAAAAGAATATACGGGAGTAGAGGTAAGTTGTTCTTAATCTTCTTAGCATGTTATTATCTCTTAATAATTCTTAATTTTTTAACATGGAAAATATAATTTCTAAAAATAGAATGTAAATGTCTGAAATATAGATTATAATCAGGAATATTTGCTGCAGGAAATACAACCGTTTGATCTTATATCCACAGCGGTTCACACACTCTTGTAACGATTTTGATTTTCTCCTTGAATTTAAATATTAATTTTAAATTACAAGCGTGACTGGCATCCAGTTGGAATAAGGTTCAATTATCGTCTGCAGCATTAAATATATATGTTTTTTTAAATGTTGCTTAAAAATAAACAATGGATCGAAGCCCATATTTTTTCGCTGTCTGAAGAGAAATACTCTTATTCAGTTATTAAAAAAGGATACGAAAAGCATGATTTTAATATTTCTGCAAGTAAAAACAAGTGATGTAATTAATGTGAAAGGAAAGAAACGTCGAAGTTTACATCTGACTGGGAAGAAATCAAAAAATGCATACCCAACAAAGGTACGCATAGCTTTTATTAAATCTGAAGTTGCATCTCGTGCTTTAAAGGAAAATCCGGCACTCCCAAAGAGCTATTGCAAAATCTTTAACTTAACTCTATAGGAACTGTGAACAAAATTTTAAAATCTGATTTAAAGCTAATTAGATAAAATAATTTCCATCACCTAAAACCGAAATATATTTCTGAGGGTAAGACTACGCACAGATTGCTGTATGAAAATTATTTGGCATGTGAAAAATGGAAATATACAATAATAATTGATCAGGCTTTTATATATTTATCTGATTGCAATAAAAAAAGATAAATTTACTACCGAAAAAGAGGAGAAAAAGACTTAATATTTTGAGTTTAAGTTTTTCTAAAGTTTTTATGGTTATCAATGGATTCTCATATAACGAAAAGCTTAAAATAAGGAAAGTAGAAAAAATGTGAAAATTAAATCGGATTACTATCAGAAATATGTTTTAACACCTATCTTTAAAGAAGAAATTCTATCTTTTTATCCAAACAATCTGCGCTGTGTAAAGTTCCAGCAAGATAAGGCTCCAAGCCATACCTCTGTGTCAACTGCTCTATTTTTTGGAAAAAAATGAGAAATGCAACCGGAATTGAAGCTATTTCTTTAAAAGTATCCCACCTAAGTTCCCTGATGTTCCTCCTATGGATTACTGTGCAGATGAACTTTTAAAACAAGTTCTTTGTAAGCGGCATCCCAAAACATTGGCTAGACTCTTGAAGATTGTGAAGGAAGATTGGAATAAAATCAACCTTGATATTTAAAAAAAAAGTACTTTTATCTTAGAAATCAAGATGTAATATGATAGCTCAGCAAACGGGCTATCAGAGTGAACATATTAAAAACTAAAATTCTAAGGTTTGTTTATATGTAAATCTTTGCAAAAATGTGTGAACACGCTCTGTATTTCATCTAACTGACATTTCTGAGATTTTATAATAAATCTAACATTGGAACTTGAAAACTTGAGGGTCAAAGGAATATACGACCTCTTTTGTTAAGAGTTCGCACACCAAATTCAGTTACAATTAAAAGTTAATTACACTTTTATAGACTCCATTTATAATTTAAGAAAGGCAAAATGTAAATGTTGACAGAAAGAAAATTCTGTTGAGTGCGAAAACCATTTTTTGTTGCTGCCCTGCTTGGAAACAGCGGCAGCCTAACTCACAAATATCGTTTGACTAGTCACTGAATTTCCATTCCCATTTAATTACTAAACCTAATTATCTAGAGTTATGCGCCATTTACTGAGTGACACTTGTACATTTTTATTTTTGATTTAATTTATGTGGTGTGTGCATTAAGGAGATCGAAGGAATCTCGAATTGCTTGCCTTAAATAGCGTATCCCCCCAGTTTTTTAGCGTTAGATCTTGAAAATTAAAAAAAAATATTCGCATACTTTTCTCTCCTTCTATCGTACATAGTATGCCCCCTCTGAGGCCAGTTTATTGGTAAACTAAATTCCATTGACATTTGTTTTAATTGTGCATTCAATTTGCATTTGCAGTTTTGTATTAGCATTTTATGCATTTCTTTTTTCAAATTTATTTGTGCAGATTCTTCGCTGAGCTACCCGGGCATAATAGATATTCTCACACTTAAGAAACTTTCCAACTATGTAATTTCACCTTACTTCTATTTTTTACGTTCCAGCTCATTGTAGGCTTATCTGTTGCTGACATATTCGATCTTTGGAATTCTGGGTTTTTGTTTGCCCCCTCTTCTTCTTTCCTCGGATGTTCCTCTTGAGAATTGAGGGCAAAGCTCATTTGTATGAGGTGCCCCTGGGCTTTATCATCAAATATTGTAATGCTAATATTACTATGTATTCTTATTGGAATGTAGTTTTCTTTTAAAGAAATAATATTGTGATAGTTACCAGTGGTTTATTCATTATTACTTTCATTTGCTATGTTCTTATTCCTACCGTGTTCTTTGGAAATTAAATTACTCACATAATTTTTCTATCTCCATTTCCTAACGATAAAATTAGTTTTAAAAAAGAAGATCAATACCAATGTAAGTATTGCAACAAATGAAAATTTTTCCTCTTTGAAGCAATTTATTTGTGAAAGCTAGTTCCACACTAATTACATAGGAAAAAATAAGATAATATTTAAATACTTCAGATACCATAAGTAATGAAAAACTAGAAGACCTGTATTTCATACTAAAGGTAAGACCTGTCAGATATTTCCTTGCATCAACGAGGAAATTTTAGGGAAATCTTTGCTACTAAAATCTGGGAGTCGATTTGTATATACGAGTTCATAATTATTTACAAATAATTTCGCCAAAATAAAAGATGAAAAATATTAATAATTGAAATTAACTTTAAAATATTTTAAAATTTATTTAATCTTAATACGCATTATTATGGTGTCCATGTTCTTCATTTCACCCAATGCATTTAAAATCACTTATCCGTACATGCGTATTCTTAAACACGTTGATACATTTTTACGTGTTCAGAATCTATGCTATTCTGTGTAACCATTTTCTTCATACATTCTATTATTTATTATTGATCCATTTTTGTAATACCACAAAATTCCAAATATCTGACGCAAATAAGAATATACTTCATTCGGATATTTAGAAAAGCAGGAAAAGTATTGATGCAGCGTCAGTTTGTAAGGAATCATTTTGCTTTCGTCAATTTGCTTTCGTGGTGTAATTGGAAATATATTCAACTAGCAGTAAAAGATTCGTGTTTCAGTACAGGGCGGCGCAGGGTAATACTGATTTTTCATGCTGCGTGCTCCGAAAAATTTTTCCGTACGCGCATCATAAATTTATAAGTTATTTCTCCCGCCTTCTTCTCATGCCTTCGTGGTGTAGCGGTCAGCACGCTGGGCGCGTATTCCAAAGGTCCGTGGTTCAAAGCCCGGAGAGGGCATTGCTCATTTCTTCGATTTCCCTGTTTCAAATAATTCTAAAATGATTCTACAGTGGCACCCGAACTAAAAAAGGTGGGAAATTATGATTTTCCAACACCAGGATTTGGCGACTGTGTCCCCTAATCCTCAATCGCCCTTTAAAAGGTGGACTATATAAGGTATTTCTCCTACATTCTTGGCATGCCTTCGTGGTGTAGTGGTGAACACGCTCGACACGCATACAAGAGGCTCGTGGTTCGAGTCCCGGCGAGGGCGTTGCTCATTTTTCACAGCTCCTGCGCTTCAGCTTTCAAAAAACAAAAAAAAAAACAAAAAAAGAAAAAATCCTCATGTCTTTACAGTGGCCCCCGAAGTAAAAAAAGTTGGTGAATTATGATTCTCCACCATTGGCGATTGAGTCCCCTAATCCCAGTTGCCCTTTAAAAGGGGAAGTAAATAATGTATTTCCCCGCCTTCTTCGCATACCTTCGTGGTGCAGTGGTCAGGACGCTGGACGCGTATTCCAGAGGTCCGTGTTCGAAACCCAGCGAAGGGGTTGCTCATTTTTCATCTCTCCTGCTTACAAAAAGATCCTAATGTCTCTACAAATTTATTGGAAAAAAATAGTTCATTAAAACTTTGTCTATTTTTCTCTATGCGATATGATGTTACCGGTTTCACTTGTTTGCCAAACATCAGCACAGGTCCACGACATTCATTGCGGCAAGGACCCAAATGCGTCTGCTGTTGGCAACAGCCTTGAGCACCATATAGATGACAGCCCAACTTTAGCTCAACTACGCCCTCTAGTTTTGCGAAAGACACCCTGAGATACGTATCCGAAGGTTACCATTCCTCATCTATTACCCCCAACCTCTCGAGAGGACTTTCGGTTAGCCGCATCTTTAAAGCGCCCCCATGTTGCAGAGACACTATACATTTAAAAAGATCAACGCCTTCTCCTGCATTCAAATCCGGGCCCTTCGGCACGGCAGACAGCGCCGCTAACCGCTATCACACTTGAGTGGCTCTATGTAAAAATATATAATGTTTTATTGCAAACAATGCGTTAATTTATTGGTGGGATATTAAAATTTCTCTTACAATTATTCTAATGTACAAAGTATTAGTAAATTTCGTATTCTTTTGCTCAACAATATTTAATATATATATAGCTACAATTCAACTTAATGTTTATAACCTGCTGTACTATGTTAAATGTGTAGTTGAAACGTTTTATTGTATTCTGTTGGCTGTGCTTGAAAGATCTCAGTAAAGGGCACTGAGCTTTACATTAAGAATTGGAAAGTGTGCATGTGATGTTGATGGGTACAGCGGAGACACGGTACAAATGTGCACATGATGTGCGATCAATTTTCTCAACCGTTTATTAGCATTTCAGAAAACAAGAAGTAGAACATTTTGCGTATTTGTTAATGATTTATCATTTAGAAATGTTTTAAACGCTTATTATCCATGCAATGTATATTTATGCTCATGCTTATAATGTTCTAAAAAGTGTTCCTAATCGTATAATAGCATTAAGTCTTTATTCGTGTCTTAATTTGTGTAAAAAATTAAATTTGTTAATTTATCTAAAGTCTTTTTAATGACTGTACTTTTAAAGTAACCGACCTTGTTCGAAGGGAGTTTTACGAAATGTTTGTTATATTTCTGAATTTGTAAGATTGATTGGATTGCAGTTGCACTTAAGTATACAGAGATGTAGAATAATTGGAAAAGAGAATAGTAATAATAATAATAATAATAATAATAATAATAATAATAATAATAATAATAATAATAATAAAAGTACAATAAAAATAAAACTTAAATATAAATCTTATACAATTCTATGAGCCAAATTTTTAACTGATACTCTACATCGTGCATAATAACGTATAAATGTCGTGTGTAAAATTTCATGTGATTCTGTAGGGAACGTTTAGAGTTATCAGAGTTGCTGTTAGCATAAATCATAAAATAATAATAAAAAACAATCTGAAAGTTTTCAGATTTTATATTACATCCAAAGGAGCATTTTGTCATTTACACATACATAACATTTCAAGAGCATTTGGGCTAAAAGTATTTAAAAACAGCATATCTATAGATTTTTCGATAGGCAGTCTCGCGTACTGGAGATAAAAATCTTTTTTTTCTGTAAGTTGTGCTTCCATTGCTCGCTTCGAAATCTTTGAATTTCTTAATCAAAAAATCGTTATGAAAAGTATGAAATAGCTAATAAAACAGTTCGAAATTCAAGATGATTCAGATGCCCATATCCGGATGGATAACTGCATTATTCAATATTTGATGGCTCTAGGCATCGTCGTTTTTTTATAACGCGAGAAACATACATTGTATATTACATTAAACATACATTAAAATATAATATTAAACATACATTAAAATATAATATTAAACATACATTAAAATATAATATTAAACATAATATTAAAATACATTAAAATATAATATTAAACATACATTAAAATATAATATTAAACATACATTAAAATATAATATTAAACATACATTAAAATATTTGGTAACAACAATTTGAATGTAATACAGCCATTTATACGGGTTCGACGCCAAATGTCGTTTCGAGACTAATAGCACTTCTGGGCTAACAAACCTTCGGGCTTAAAAAAAAATATCTAATAAAACTACTTTGCCAGATTCTTCAGACATATCCAAATGCTTAAAAATGGTTTAATTATAAAATAGCATAAAAAAGTATGAAAACTGAATCTTTAATTTGCCCTTCAAGCTTTCACTTCCAGCGTGGTAGACAGTTACTTTTGGTTTGTCCTTTGTCAGAAAAACTGGTATATTCACCACTAATCAATATACCAAGAAAAGTTGTTTTTGATAGCTAAGTATGTGGCCTTTAATGAGAATTAAAATTAAATTCAAAAAGTGAAATTTTTAATCTAATTAAACTTATACTGTAGGGATATTAGGATTTTTTTTAAAGCAAGAAATGCGAAATATGAGAAAAGACCTCGTCGCCGGGGCTCGAACCTCAGACCTCTCGAAACAGGCAGTGTGCTGACCATTACATCACGAATGCATGTTAAGAAGGCGGGAGAAATACCTTATATACTCCCTTTTAAAGGAAAACTAGGGATTAGGGACCCAATAGCTAAATCCTGGTGGTGGAGAATCATCATCCACCACCTTTTGTAGTTCGGACTCCACTCTGGAAACATCTGATTTTTTTTTAAACAAAGAAACATGAAAAATGAGCAATGCCGTCAGAAGCACTCGAACCTTGGACCTCTCGAATACGCGCCGAGAGTGCTGACCATTACACCACGAAAGCGTGTTAAGAAGGCAGAAGAAATGCCTTATATACTCCGCCTTTAAACGGCGACTGGTAATTAGGGAATTCTAATCGCCAAACCCTGTTTGTGAAGAATCATCATCCACCAACTTTTTTAGTTCGGACGCCATTGTAGGGTCATTAATTTATTTCGAAGCAGGAGACATGAAATATAAGCAATGCCTTCGTCCTCTGATCCTCGAACCTCTGATCTTTCGAATACTAGCTGAGTGTGCTGACCATGCTAAAAAGGCGGAAGAAATACCTTAAAGTACTAACAAATGCTTTGAGACATTTTAAACTTGTGCTGCTACTCTATACGTATAAACAGAAACAAAATTTTAAAAATACCTTAATATACATAAATGTGTCTATAATTTTACATGAAATAGGAATCAAGTTAGAGGAATTAATTTAATGAATTAAGAGGAATCCATTCAGAGTTTTATTGAAATTATTTTGAATATTGTTTACTGGAAATTTTTGTATAATATGTGCTATTAGATTCTAGATTTTATTTATTTTTTATTTTTTTAAAATTTATTACAGTAAGCTGTTAAATTCAAATTACGATGCACTGAGTTTTATAGATTTTTAATAAACTAAGCCATTATACGTAATAAGAACTCAGTAGTCTGTATAACATATTTCAACATATTACCCCTTTTACAATAAACTTACTTCTGTTTATTCTGTGCTGTTTAGCACTTTTTAGTTTAATTATTTATTATTTTCATTTTTTTAAAAAACCTTCATCCTACTTTTAACTGAATATAGTAGTCAAAAAATGTGGAATATTTTATGATTCTTAAATGTTTGTTTTTATTTCAAGGGCAACAACCACAAGATTTTATTACTTAATAATTAAGCTTTGCTTTTGAGAAAATTGTACAAATAGTGGAGTTAAATTTGAATTCGA
This sequence comes from Stegodyphus mimosarum, assembly GCA_000611955.2. Lineage (NCBI taxonomy): Eukaryota > Metazoa > Arthropoda > Arachnida > Araneae > Eresidae > Stegodyphus > Stegodyphus mimosarum. The sequence goes on from KK122258.1 coordinate 39,356, forward strand.
TTGTTTGCCGCCAGATGGCACCACTGAGGCAGTTCCTCACTAAATAAGGAAGGTACTTCTCGACAATGTTGATAATGTCAACAGCCTTTACAACCAAATTTAAATTAGATGCTAAATGTTTTAAAACATCTAAACCGATATCGGTCGGGGATGGATTCAAACATGTTTCTAAGAGGCATTTGTTTAAGTCTTTAAAATATTATATTTGTCAGCAAAATAAGTTACAGCAAAAAAAGTTAAAGTTAACAGCAAAATATTGACATTTTGTTTACTGAAAAGTTCACAGAGTATGTGTTCTTGGTTTCCAGAATTTGTTATTTAAATGTTGTTTGTTATGTTATCGTCACATCAAACTTTTTACTAAAATTATGATGCACTGAATCCTAATCATTATTTTTTACACAATTTCCCAACCGAAATTTACGCATTATTATTAGAAGGTATATAGCAGATTTCTACTTCATCATTTTAACATTTGAGATTTTCGTTGCTATAGTTTGAGAAACAAAATTCATATACGTAATTTATGGTATTTATGAAGCATTAAATTTTATTGCGAAAATTTACTTAATTATTATAATTTACGTATTGTAACTGTCTTTTACTTCTGAGCGTAAAATAGTACACAAATCAAAATATAGGCATACACATTTTAGAAATATGCTTTTACAAGTGTATTTGATGCAACTAAATTTACAGTCAACTTTTGATTTCCTGGAGTAATGCCAGTGGCAACGTTTCCGATTAGTTTAAAAAATACACTCGTGCGCAAAATTAAGAGAATTTGCGCTATATGTCAAATTTCTAAAAAACAAACGGACTGATTTTAATGAATTTTGCATGAATACATAATTATAAGGAAGTAAGTGTGTAAGGTTTTAGTTAAACTAACAAAGTTTTATTTTAATTTAAATCTTTCTATCTCTTCTCTGTTTCAACTTCCCGTCAGAAGAAGCGCGCGTTTTCAGCTTATGCTAATTTGAAGTACAGCCAAGTACTACTTAAACCAGAGGTAGAAACCTCTCAGTGTGAGAGAGGTTTTCGTCTCGGATCACGGTCATTCTGTTCGACGTTCGCCTGACCAGCTAGCATCTAAAATTATAAGCCATAGTGCTTACTACGTGATTGCATATTGAAATAAATTGAAGTGCGCTAGTATTAGTATTTCTTGCTACGCACCATTTAGTTAGAGGCCAACTCCGCGATTTAGCTCTGTGAGCAAGGATTTAATTAAATTTATATTTAGCTTAGTTTAAATTTATTTGATTGTTAAGTTAGGCCCAAGTGTGGTCATTTACTTTCTGTATCCCTCCCGAGTTGGGAAGTGTGTAAATAATATTGATTTAATAAAAGAGGATTTTAAATCCCTTTCAAGTGCAGTTATTCTTCAGCACAGAATCTACACCAGGACACAGCTGAATTAAGCTCCCTGTCCCAGATCAGGACTTTAGGAAGTACTTCAAAATGTTTGCCAAAAATACTCACATGACGAGTGATGCACCATTCAAAAACCAGCTTCAAGAAGTCTCTGTGACAGTTTGTGGACACCTGCAGCAAGGTAGTTTTTAACTCAGGTATGATTTCTGGAGGAGGATAGTGAGATAAAATTGCTCTCCCAAGAGCATCTCAGACATGCTTAATAGAATTAAGGTCAGTCGATCTGGCTGGAATCCATGCGACGAATATCCTCACTTTCCAGGTAATCGTCGACTAGCTGTGCCCGGTGTGGACGAGAGCTGTTGTTCATTAACAGGAACCCAGGAACAACTTCGCCCTTGGAAAGAAGAACATAGAGCTCTAAGATTTTCTATCTTACCTCAAAGATGTCAGAGAACCTTTGCTAAACACATACAGGAGTGTGCGGCTCTCCAGAATAATGCCTGCCCAAACCATTACACCTTAACCACAATAATGATCCTTTTCCCTGATGAGGGAGGGATTGTATCGTGTTTCGGGCTATCACCAAATACAGGATGCCGAGAATCATTGTCCAGGCTGAATATCGACTCATCTGTAAAATGCATAGACAGGCTCATTCTGTCTGCAACCATGCTAAACACGCTCTCTTGTGTGCTGCAGTGAGCGGGACTCAAACAGCTGCTCTTCTGCATACAGTTCTCTCTCGTGAAGACTGTAGAACGTAATATTCGGGCTCCAGTAGCAGCATATAACTCACATAGAAACTGTGAAACTTTAGCACTCCTGTGTCGCCTCTCTGAAACCGCCATATAACGATCTCATTCGTCGTTGTGGATCTTGGTCGACCTAAACCAGATCTTTACAATACGAATCCAGCCTCCTGAAACTTTTGCTACAAATTGCAGACGACAGTGGGTGTTACGTTGAGCTGTGTAGCCATCTGTGCTTGTGATTGACCTGCCTGTAATCTACCGGCAATTCTCCGTCTCATTCTGTCATCCATACTTTCGTGACTATTCATTTTACCTGTTACTTTATAAAATTTACACAACTTTTGCAAGAAAGCCTGTGAATGTCGTCAAAAAGCACACAAGTCGCCGAAACCTTGAAACTAATTGTGTTTAGAAAGGTTTTCTATTGCTTAAGCAGGACTTTCCTGTTCTTTGAATTTATTCCACAGAGGGCATGGTGAGAAGCCTCTACCTTACAATCACAATTACGGAGACACGCACGTATACGCTTACTTATTTGACTCTGAACACTTTCCATCATTTTTCGGCAGCATTAGTACTTTTGATTTAACATTTTTCGTAAAAAATCCATAATTTGTAAATATTCTTAATTCTGCAAACGAATGTACATTTCGTCTGAGTTCAATTAAAATATACAGGAAAAAGGAGCAAGACTTACTGTAATAAGAAAAATATTAACAATTTATTACTATTTTGAAACAATTTAACCTAGGGTATAAATTAGTTTGGCTGCGAAAAATAAATGAGTATTTGAAATGGAATTAACGCTTTATATATAACTGAGGAAATGAAGAAACAGTGGTAAATTGTACTAAAGAACGGTATTTATAAAAACACATGAGCAATATCACCAAGTTCAAACTCGTCTAAAAATATCGGTTAGTTGGTTTGGTTTATTTGATAACAGCAAACCACTCTCACTCTATCTGCCAAAGAGGAGGAATGCTAAGAGGAGAAAGGATTATGCACAAGGAGCCGCTTAATGTGACGACTTTTGTCCACCACTAATTTGATACTTTTATAAGTTGACAAAAAAAGGTTCATCAAAACAGAAATATAGTTTCATGAACGATGTATACCCCCTAAACTTAATACTTGTCGAACATTCGTCGTTGAAAGAGAATATTTTTAATGCACCGTCGAGACATTAGGATTTTTGATGCTGAGAGACCTTGAAAAATGAGCAATGCCCTCGCCGAGACTCAAATCTCGGACCTCTTGAAATACGCGCCGAGTTTGCTGACCGTTACACCACGAAGGCATGCTAAGAAAGCGGGAGAAATATCTTACCTGCGCCCTTTTAAAGGGAAACTAGGGATTAGGGACCCAATCGCCAAATCCTGGTGGTGGAGAATCATCATCCACCACTTTGATTTTAGTTCGGAAACCACTGTAGAGACATTAGGATTTTTTTGAAGCAGGTGGCATGAAGAAATGTGCAATGCCCTCGCCGGAACTCGAACCTCGGACCTCTCGAAATACGCGCCGAGTGTGCTGAACAGTACATCACGAAGGCATACTAAGAAAGAGGGAGGAATACCTTATAGTACAATTAGAATTTGCATTAAAATTGTCTAACTTTTATTACAAAATTAAAATTTAGGTCCCCCCCCAAAAGGCAATCCTTGCAAATTTTTGTTTAACCTGAAGAAGAGATGCCTGTGTCTAATCGCTGTTAAAATCGATAGAATTATTCAAAATCTACTCCAAACTGACTTTGCCTTTTTTGTTTAATTTTAAGCGGTAGATTGAAATTAAAACTTAGCTATTTGGGGACTTAACCCCTGGCCCGGCTGCATTTTTTTTTGTCACTTGCCAATTTTCAGAACCTATTTTGATTTCATCTGGCGACTTTACATGTATTAAACAATTATTCTCTAAGAATTGATCATATCAACCGAATTGTTGATTATAATAAGCGATTTATTACTGTCTTGTCTATACAAACGAGCGAGACGTCAATTCGACAGTAATACCTGAATGCTAACATTAACCACGATTACATTAAGCAACATCTACTCTACTTCAGATTGCTTAGAATTTATTACAAATTTATTTTACATCTTTTTCTCATAATTGTGTATAAAGCTTCTCATAATTGCTTTTCTTATAGCTAAACATTTCTCATAATTGTATACATAGCTTCCAAATACTGTTCCACTACCTGCTGTCACCGCTGTTATCTATCTAAGTTTTCTTTTCTTTTATTTGCTTCTTTCTTTCTTTTTTTTAAGCAGTTATGTTTTATGCATTTTTCTGATTATAATTTTCTGTCATTCTCCAATAAATAAATTTACCTTTTCTCCCTTTCAAATCTGCCTGCAGCTGATCAGGAATCGATTGTATGCATCATCGTAGGTTTTATCTCAGTTAATTAAAATTTATGGTGTAACTAGTTGTTTTAAATTAAATACGTTCACACTCCTAAGAAAATAAAATTTGCTATTTCAGAAAGTGTAAGGGTTACAGCAACTTCTCAGTAATATGAAAGGGAGAATCAACTGCTAATGAAATTAGAAAAATATGGTCTTAAATTTTATTACAATGCGTATATATTTTCAAATAAAAATACACAGTTCGGAGATGGAAATGTGAGACAAGATTTACACCATTTATTTTTCTGATGCATTAATATGTGCTCTTAGGCAGTAACTTTAATCAAGGGTAAAATGCAACTGGAAGGTAAAGTAAGTGTGTGTTACTGGTGATAAAAAAGTGGTCACCGGCTATCAGGCGCTGAGGACCAGAAGTAATAAATGAAAATTACCGACAGGAATTGCGAAAGATGGTCTTCGGCGTTTTTATAGGTTGCTCAGCTAAATGATGATATTTGATAATGTCCCGAATTTCTCTGCAGTAAGAGTACTTGACCTTGAGAAAGGTATTATGAGACTCTATCAGGATATGTGAGTACAAAGATTCAATTTTCAAGTCCTTGTAGTAAATATAATTTCTTGTAAGCCAACATGTCCATCTGATTATACGTAAACATTTATTCTGAAAGTTTTTCGTAGCCTTCTACGACAGGTTGCGGATGCAGCGGCCTGTGCTGGTGCGACATATGTGAAGAAAGGCTTTATGAATTTTTTATATCATAGAAGTTTCAAATTAATTGACAAGATGGAATTCCTTTGTAATAAGGCAGTTTGGCTTATGAGAACCACATTCATTTTCTTGAGAGCAGTAACGTCTGCATAATTTTCTCCTTTTCTCTTTTAGAAAGCTAAGGTATCGATAAAAACATTACATAAGACTGGGCCAAGGAATCATCCATGTGGCACTCCTGGTTGTGTAGGTTAAATTATAATTATCCGCTTAAGATTGCGCTAATCGGGGAATAATTTAGGAATCATGATGTTATATAAAGAGTGCTGTCGTCAGCAAATGCGATTGTATATATAGTTATGTTATAATGTGGTTGTATCGGTAGCAAATGTTATATTGCGGTACTGTATATGCTTAATAACACTTATTTTTAAGTAATAATATGGTATACAACGCGCTGTGTTTTATGCAATAACCGAAAGCTAATGAATGATGAGAATGATCTTCTTTGCCAACAATTGCTAGAATGTAGAAAATAATTGTATTTCTGTTTACACTGTTTAGTACCTATTACACTATAAACACACATTTATCTACACATTTTATTCTCTATTTGCTAGTAGCTACTTAAATTATTCATTACGACCATGTAAAAAGCTGCCAAAGGGGAAAACAATTACCTATTAACAGTTCTTGAAAGTTCTGCGATATAGACGCGATGAACTGAAGATTGTGAAGCCATGTCGCTATCTTGACTAATCCGCATAAATACCATTATAAAATCTTGAATAAAGGCATATCAATGAATTGATTATTTTATAGTAGTCTCGCCGATTATTTTTCACACTTGATGAGTAAGTTCATCAGCTTAGGAAAGGACTGAGTCTCAAACATCGGCGTATTGCGAAGGAAACGTAATACACGTAGTGGTTGCAGAACACATGAATTCTCATGGAAATAATATTGCTTTATTGTAAGATGAAGGTACTCCAAATTAATTATGCTCGTCGTTTCTTGAAGCCTATTACTACTGCATTCTTCCACGCAGAATTACAAGCTTGAAGAAAATTTCGTTATATGATCAAACACGGGTAACGGAAAAATTGCCATTGAAGCCTCCTCTCTCCTGTTTTATTCGGCATCCCAGAGAGGAGAAACTGATTAGACGAGAATATGATAAGTACTCGCGAGCTACATCGATAACGATTAAATAATCGAAGCTCAAATGTGAATGCTTGCATTCACATATGATTAATTATAAGTAATTAAGTTGTGTGGTTTTCCTTTCTTTACAATGTCGTACAGTCAATGTTTGATCAACTGGAGGCATAATAATCATGTGAAGAAGTAAACGGGCTGTGTCTTAAAAAAATTAATTTCTTTATCTAGAAACCTGAAAAGGTTATTGTCATAAACGTTCCGTTTAAAATAGATCTGTTTATGGAAAAATAAAGGAAAATGTATAGGCTAACAATAGCGACATCCCAATTTTTTATGCTGTTTGATAGAGTATTTGGGGGTATTTTTATCCACAATAATTCAGAATTTAGTAGCACGTGATCCGGAATATATAATATTGAACAATAAAAAAATAAAAGCTTTCTAATCGACATTATTATCCGAGTTTGATTTCTGCGACATTGTTCTAGTTCTCTTGTTGGGAGGTATTTTTGGGCATAATAATGCATAATTTACTAGTACGTGATCCGGAATATGTAAACATTGTACAAAAAAAATCAAAACATTCTAACGGACATTGTTATCCCAGTTAGATTTCAGTGACGTTGTTCTAGTTCTCTTTTAAATATTGTTCTTCATTGCCATATATAAAATGTTTATATATAATGATATATATATTTTTATATAAAATGATGTTTATTCTTCTGTTATTTAAAATGTTCTATTGTTTTGAACACTGATTTACTTAAGGTAACTAAATTAGCTTATTCTCCCCATTAAACCGCTTGAAAACGCGAGTAAATTTTTGATAATCTGTTAATGAAATACGAGTTATTTAATTTTTTAACTACTTTCTCTTAGTCGTAATCGTGGATATCGTGCTAGATTCAGGAAATCTATATTTGATCGCAGGCTTCTAGATTAATAACATGACTATGATAGAACTATGACTCTCCAGAGAGTAATATGATATCAAATGGAACAATGACTTCCTTTACTGAGAAATGTGGTTTTACTACTTCACGTATTCCGCCAACTCATGTTAATGGCACTACAGGCAAAGGATATCAGTAATCTTTGCTTTAGTATATTAGTAATCAGGCGATTAGGTCGCCGATCGCTGGGTTAGTAATTAGGCAATTAGGCCACTTTCTGTATTTCGCTGCTCTTAGGTGGGCTTACTGTCCTTTATTATTACAAAACAAAAACATAACACATAGCTATTATTATATCAAAATTGAAATGTTAGTTGTAGTGTAGAGACGTTAAGCATTTTGGAAGCAGGAGACAGGAAAAATGAGCAACTCCTTCGCCGGGAATCGAAACACGGACCTCTCGGCTACGCGTCGAGCGTGCTGACCACTACACCACGAAGGCATGTGAAGGAGGCGGGAGTAATAACTTATAGTAGTATTTACAATATATGCACGTTTTATGGCGGATGTATGGTCTCCAGCCAGGTTTTTTGCCTGTTACATTTAATCTTTGTTTTCTTGGATGAAGTTGCCTTCGTTCACATGCTTATAAGCATAATGATGCTTTTTTGGCAGTAGTAATCTGTGAAGAGTTTTGGCAATGAGAAGTCCTATACTCTAGTGGGAAGAATTTTGAACGTAGGCTCGCTGTGTGGAGACAGTCCATGCTGTAGTGAAGAGTATCCGCATTTAAACCATGTAAGCTGCATGTACACTTGACTTGTCTCCAGACTTGTCCAGAAGAATAGGGACTACTAAACTTTCAGTATGGAAACTTGCCGTAATAAAGTATTTCTCAATTATCATAGGATTATTATGTAGCTGATTGGAAAAAAGCATCCACGACACAGCAAAGATTCTGCAATACAGAAAGCATGTTTCTTAAAAACTTTTACGGAAGAAAATACTTGACATATTTCTGCTTTTTTCATATCAGCACGACTGTGTTTATGGTGAAAATGTACTGAAATTCATGAAAAAGTGAGATTATTCAAAGCACATTTAGTTTATAATTCATATGAATAAATATTCAGATAACGTATATACAGCGCTTCATATGTTGTTGTCAGTTATGTGTAATATTTGATAGCGTGATTGCGTGCAATACATCTGTATCACGGTCAGCAGGCGTTAACATTCAAGCAGTTTTCATGGGTGTATGCACTTATAACTGACACTTTTTTATGCATGACAAAATCTGCACATCTCTGCCTTACTTATCAGTGTGAACTGCATTTTGAAATGGAATTCCCTCTTATTCAAAGTGAAAATTCGTTTCAAGTCTCTAAATGCTCAGAAGCTGTGATAAATGTTTATGTAACAGTAGTACTTTATTGGGCAATTATGTGAATTAAGCTTCCAAATAATAAACTATTTTTACTGCAGCTGTATTTTGCCATTTTATTCTTATTTGTATCTCAACTTTGCAAATTTTCAGATATTTCTTGCGATGATTCCTGGACTTAATTTGTTACATAGTATCACAAAAACAGACAAAAAGAACATTTTCCCCCTCTTGTTCTTTTGTTATAGAAATTCATTGAATTCATCCTAAGAAAAACCGTATATTCTGAAAGTATTTATAATGTATTCAACCCTCAGGACAATCTTACTTAGGACACTCTCTCAAATTTAATATGAATATATCTCCCAGGCAGATGAAATAAATGCATAGCCACTGAGCACAAACAGCAAGAATATCGTAGTGATGGAAGAAACACATCCGTTAAAATACCTATTAGATAAATTGCTTGGCCTCTGTGTCACTTAAGAGTGGTTATGCAGTAAACATAGGAAAGAACGCCAAAAGACCCACACTTTTAGAGCTAATTAACTGAGTGCGGTTCTGGTCAAAACCATCAGAGAGGCGGGCTAGTATGCTAACGATGAATAGCATATTACGAATTTAGAAGTAATGACACATATGTCATTGTTTCCAATGTTTCCAACATTACATGCATAATGATTATAAGCACATCGACCAACCTAAGATGAATATTTCTTGCAAGGAGTGTAAGGGAGCTATCATAAGTACACCCACAGCTTGCATATCTGCATTCAGAAGTTTTTGCTACGATCAGGACATATAGCAACTGCTGGAATCCTATCAGCTTGACATAGCCAAACATAGCCGAATTGAATCTGGCAAAGTCTAGCTTCTATTCTTAACATCTTTGCCATATAAATAATTTAAAATTAGAAATGTCCTTTAATTTTCTGTTACTAGTACAAAATAAAAGGCAAAGTGAGTGCGCAAAGGAAGTTATTTTCACTTTATTTATGGTAATCAGAAATGTTCTGTCGCTTTCGAATTTCGGTTATTTGTTGAAAGGGCTGAAACAATCGGACACGGGTTGTACATCTCAGTGCCAGAACGTACTATATAAGATTTTTAAAGTTTTTTTCTAAGTTTCATTCTATAGTAATGTCGCTGAACATTGCTAAGGCCTAGAAATTCGGTAAAAGCTTCATTGAAGACAGTGAAAATATAAAGATTGCATTTGGAAACCACGAGATCCTGAGTATGTTCCGTATAAATGTTCGTCCAGTAATGAATCACTGGATGATGCGCCCTGGCTTTGCAGACTTTCTGTTAATAGCGTTGGTAGTCTGGTAAGCTTTATCAATCACGATTCCTTCTTACATGACTGGAACATTCATGAAAGTTCTTTTTGTCTGAGGAACACATCTGTTTTCATGTGCATTAAGTGGGAAATTTGTCGAAAGTTAACAAAATGGATATTTCACCGGCTGAGAGAAAATAAGAACCTTAACATTTTTTCATCCATTAACCACAATTGTGACAATCATCCTTCTCTCACGCAAAAAAAGAAATATGAATATTTAGTCTAGAGACGCTAAAAAATGAGTTCAACATCCCACCAGGAAGCGGTCACATCACCATCTGTTGCCAACAGACTCTAGACCGAAATGCTTCAACTCCATTCCAAGAAGGTTGTATAGTTAATAATGACTTTTATTTCTCACTATAATTTCCTTCTCAAAGACTACGTTTTTGCGGATGACTCGATGCTAGGCAACTCGATTGCATAAAACTTTCCTTGCAGTAGAAGCAATCAGAACTGCTGAACAAGAAAAAAAACTGCAAGTCTTGCAGTACAGTGGCAAAACAAAAAGAGAAAAATAGTTCATGCAGCAAATATAACTATAATTGGAATCGGACTTATTATAGCGTCCCTCTTACTCTCCAGACATATTCCTAACTAACTGTCTCTTATCTTACGATGGAAACTAATATATACACAAAACAAGTACACACAGTTTTTCAAGGATGTATAGGTAAATCCGGAAAGTAGCTAGATCTTTCAAAACGCTGAAGACAAACATTTTATAGAGATGATAAAGAAGAATTTAGAAAAGATTATCCAATAAAATGGGTATAATTTGTAATACCTCATTGTAACCGGAATTTTTATCTCAGAAAGAGACAGAAAAATTTTGGTTACTCAACCAACTGGAAGATGTTTTCTAAATTCTACTAAATCTTAATTTCGGTTCAATTTTAACTGAAGGTGAATTCTCATATGACAAATAAGAATAGTTACAATACTTTGTTTTGTTAAAATTAACTAAATATTTAGAATAAAAAAATTACACAAATTGCACATCTTTTGCTGTATTTTTGCAGCATTTCTAATGTGAAATTTCGACTTTAGTTAAAATAATAACTTTTGTTAAAATAATACAAAAGCTTTCAGTTCCTGTTATTGAGTAGTATTCCTAATAATATTAGATAGATATACATAATATTTAAAAGCGATAACAAAATAAAAATCACTTTAAATAAAATAAACATTGTGTAGTAATAATTTGGACTAAATGCTAAATTAGTTTAGAATAAAATATTAATTAATTAAACCACTTAATTTCGCTTCACACAACACAGGTGAAATATATTACAGTTCATGTGAGCTGAAAGCCATTTAGCTGTTATTGACAAGAAAAGTTGTGGAGTTGAACTCTTTAAATCTAAAGTTCTAGTTTCAAACCCCACGAACACTTTACGAGCGAATAATCACTTAAGTGTGAACAGAACACTTAAGACTTAAGAAGGGTTTAAAACCCTTTATTATTCAGTATATTTACAATCATTTCCGGCTTGGAACTTTACATAAAGTCGCCACTCGGGCTTGAACTTAAATACTAATAAACTGAACTAAGACTCGCTTAACTAAAGCTCTTAATGCATATAGCCGAAGCTATCAAAATCTAACTAGTTGGCCCCTAAGTATTAACTTAATCGGTGAAGCCTATCAAGGGCCTAAGATATGGCCGAGCTTAATAACAGCTAAGAGAGATGTAGCCAGAAGGCAAACGCGCGCTAGTCAGGAAATTAGACTCTCTCTCTGTTGACGTCGGTTAAGTCACGACTTAAATAGTACTCATTCTCATTTGCATTATCTGCGTTTCTGAATTCACATTCTGGCAGGAAATTGTAAGCTGAAATTAGAATAAGATAGGAAAGATTCAAAACTTAAAATAACTGTTAAAAAACGTATAATAAACCTTACAAGGTGAAAAAGTATTTTGATCATCTAGAGCGGGGATTTCCAACTTTTTCTTGCATCGATCCCTGACATTTTTCTCTGTAATATACAGCATAACCATAGCATAAATAATTTCGCATAATGACTCAAAAATAACAATTAGGTTAATAATATGAGCAAAGGTTTTAAAAAATTGGGTTTACTAGATTTATGTTTTATTAATTATTATATTATTA
>KK122258.1:51656-82021 GCA_000611955.2 Stegodyphus mimosarum
TATTTTAATTTTTCATTGCATTTATTGCATAAAAATTATGTATTAAAATATTTATTTTTAAAATATATTAAATAATTATAACCTATGTTCAGTTAAATTTATTTTAATTGATTTCTTTCTTACTACATGATATATTTTTATATCAATTAGCAATTAATTATCAATTTATTAATAAATTATTTTTGTAATCAATGGGAGCTTTATTATGTTTATCAACTGCCGACGAGTGTTCGGCTATCGACACTTTGATCATCATTGACGCTTTTCGAAATTTCATCGACCTCCAGATACCGACCCCGTTGGGAAATCCTGATCTATAAAAAACTTTCAAAAATAGTTGAAATATTATTTTATAATATAATTAATAATTATATGCTTATTGTAGTTTAGAAGCACAGGCGTGCAGTTAGTTAATTCACGAGAAAAGAGAATTTTAGGTCAAATTTAAATTGTTCCTTGAAGCTGAATACACTTCCTTGACGTTTTATTTCTTTTCCAAAAATGACCATGATTAAAGTTATACGAATAAGCGCCGAGAGGAAATTCATTATGCATAATCCCGTAACGAGTTCATGAAATGTAAAGAAAATATATATCATCGTTTAAGGTGAATGTCGCAGGAAAGTCCGTCGAAATCATTCCAAATAATAGAAGTTGCTAGCCAAATAAAATTTGCTTTTGTACAATAGCAGGTAAGGATAGCGCCTGAATGTGAACAGGATATATAACCATGTCTTTAGGCAGGGTCGCAGACAGGGAAGTTTGGTTTGATAATAGTCTAAAAGTAATTAATAATCTTCAGGATACATTCGCATGCAGATGCTTTGAGCTTATCATGCGTAGGTATTTAAAAATAATAAAAAAAATTCAATGTTCTCTTGTCTGTAGTTTTATGGCATTTAATTTATATTATTAAATTTATTTAATTTCCATATTGTTTTAAAACGTCGAAACTGGTATACTTCTAGTGACCTTTTATCGGTACAAATGTAAAATAACAGAATTTGGTAATGAAATCCTTCATGGTTTGTATGAGACACCTTATTCGATCTGCACAGAACAGAAAAAAATTCATTGCGTAAAATTTACTTAATTTACAATACCTTCACTAAGCGACTTCTATGTGCACAATTTCTCTCTCCATTAACCATTTTTACTAATTATTTACTAAATGTGAAGCAGTCTCCTGATTTAAATGATGCATACAAAAAGTATTATTTGTCTATTAAATGGCAAGAAAGTTTTTACACGAGGATGAATAAATTACCTATAACTACTAACTGTAAAATCTTTAATTTCTACTAAATATTTTCCAGCATAGCATATTTACTAACATAAATATTACAAGGATAATTTTCCTACACAAGGATGTTTTATTTCTACTAAAATTTACTAATATTACATATATTTACTGACATAAATTTCCTACACGAGGATGTATAAAATACCTATTTTATTTCTACTAAATGCTTACTAATATAATGTATTTACTAACAAATATTTCTACTAAACATGTACTAAATGTGTCACAATCTTCAGTCTTAAAAGACATATACAAAAAATATTACTTATCGAATAAATGTAAATGTACAAATGATCTATAACTAGTAATAAAATGTCAAACCTTTCATTTATACTTAATATTTACTACCATAACATATTTACTAACATAAATATTGCTAACATAAATTTCTACTAAATATTTCCTATATGTGTCGCAATCTTGTGACATATTTAGTAAATGTTTAGTAGAAATTTATGTTCAATTAGTGCAATTAGTGGTAGCGTAATTACGTATAATTAGTAGTATAAATTATGCTAGTATAAGTAGTTTAAAATATTAATGTTTGTACAAGTACTTTAGAATATTAATGTTAGTACAGGTAGTTTAGAAATTTATGTTTGTATGTATATGTAAAAAATATTATTTATCGGATATGAAAGGTTTATCCTAATTTTATTAACAGTTATTTTAAGTTATGCACCTTTTCTATAAATTCTAATTTCAGCTTACAATTTCCTACCAGAATTTAATTTCAGAAACGCAGTTAGTGCAAATGAGGAAGAGTACTATTTAAGTCGATGTTTCGCCGACTTCGAGAGAGAGAGTCTGATTTTCCTGACTAACGCGTGTTTGCCATTTGACTACGTTCTCTCTCAGCTACTACGCTCGGCTACACTTTAGACCCTTGCCTGGCTTCGCAATTTAATTAATATTTAGGGACCAACTCATTAGAAATCTGATAGCTTCGGCTATATCTTTCACATAGTTTTAGTTTAGTTTAGTTTAGTTTAAATTCATAATTATTTAAGTTCAAGCCCAAGTGGAGGCTTTGTGTATACTCCGAGTTAGGAGTTGATTGTAATTATTCTGAGAAATAAAGGGTAGTTAACCTTCTTAAGTCTTACGTGTTTATTCTCACACTTAAAGCAATTATTCGCTTGTTAGTGTTTGTGAGGTTCGAAGATTGAACATTGGATTTAGATAAGTAAAACGCCCCAAATATATAAAAAAAATGCTTAGACGAGGATGTATAAATTACCTATAACTAGAAACAAAGCTGCAACAGCTTTTATTCTTAGAATTTAGTTGCCATTGATTTTCTCCAATTTATTTAAAACTGGTTTGGATCATATATTTTTCATCATTTACAAAAGACAAGGCTAATAAACTGGTTAATAAAAAGCTTAATAAGCGTATTGATTTCAAGTGATATTGAAACAGAATTATTCGACATTTGCAAAAACCTTGGCCAAACGGTTTACAGAATATTAGTTCATATTAACAGCGAATCAGGATCCATTTCTAATAAAACACTTCTGAGAGAAACAGCCCAGCATGCGGATATTAAATGAAGCTCTCTGCGTTAAACGTGAAAGCTCTTTATGCATTATATATTGCATGCATTATATATGCAATTTTGTATGTTTCAACTGGAAGATTTAAAATGGTAGAAAAAAATTCAAGAAATCTGACAGAAATCTTTCAAAACGTTAAAAGAAGACACACAATTCAGCTGTATTCTTTTAAACTATTCTGTTTTACATCAGTGGTGTTAAATGCCTGCAATGTAACGCAAATAAATGTTCAATCTTTTAAAAAATATTATTAACAAATTATTCTAATTAGATTATTTTAGTGAGTACTTGGAACAATCAGTATTAGACTACAGCAGATTTGCTGGAAGCAATTAAAAAATGACAGAGGTACGTTAATTTTGCGCTTTGATGACAGAAGACAGTTCGTTATTTGCAAAGTCTTTTTCAGCTTCTTTCTAAATTGTTAATAATTGTAGCTAATTCTGGAGCTATGGTGAGTATAATGAATGAAAAGTTTTGCATTAATTTCTCGATTTTCAAACTGATCATACGAGATGTGTAAATTCGATTTGGTAACGCTGTGGACTTCCCGTTTGGAGGAAAGGGTGAAGGGCATAGAGTCACGTAGTTGCTCGTGGAATTTTGTTTAGGGGGGGAAGCTGTTTTTTTTAATATGCTCTTAAAATGAGTGACATCAATGTCGAACACCGTTGCGCTGTAAGATTTTGTTTCAGATTTGAGCACAGTACGACGGTAACTTTGGGAAAGCTTCAGCAAGTTTATGGAGACAACTTTTTGTCAGAAAGTTTAAGGCATTTTCAGAAAGAACGGATTCGATTGAAGGCGAATCTTACAAGAGGCGGTTTGCAACTGATAAAAATGCTTCCAGAATCCGGGACCTTGTGCTTTCTAATCGTCTCTTGAATCGGAGAAAAGTTGAACCTTATTTGTTGAAAAGTTGAATCAGATTTAGACAAATGAATTGGGCATGAGAAAAATCGGTAATTTCGAGGTGAGTTAGGCACAGTTTCTCTCTTCATAAGGAGAAAAAATACTTTTTATCAAATTAAAAGCAAAAAAAATAATCATAATCAGCAAAGCTTTCCCAATCCAGATACCATTCCACATCTTACTCCATTTTAAAAATAATTTCCATAAGTGGAATTTCGCTATAAAAATCAATAAATGATAAAAATTTGACTCAGATTTTTTTTAATTTTAAAGAGTAATTAAAATAAATAATAAAAATCTCCGTCATTTAAAAAGATATGTTTGGAAAGTTCTTTCAGCTACATAGCTGGAAGAACGAAAACATTTCACAATGATACACATATTACTGCACACATTTCGAGAAAATTTCATCAGATTTCCCTCCAGTTCTTCTGGGCATCTTATAATTATATTTTTTGTGTTGCAAAACCTTTTCCTCCTGTAATACTCTTCTTAGAGACATCTTTCCGAAAGCAAATAGTACCTGCCTCAGATTTTATTTTCTCTCCTGATGAATTTCCTCCTGTGCCTGATCTCAGTCGAAACTAACAGAGTTTTGATTAAAATCTGTACCAAACATATGCATTGGGCAACTTTAAGCTTTGAACAAGCGTGTTTCTTCGCTTCTTAAGGAAATGTTAGAAAACTTAACTATTTAATTTTCAAATATTTAAATTTATGTAATAATTTCAAAAAAAAAAGTATAATCTTTAAACTAATCTGAAAAGCGTTAATATAGTAAATATACTGAAGGAAAAGTCGTTATTACTTTTATCCATAGGAAAGTTTACAATTGGGTATAAATATTTCCATTGAAAATATTTCTGTTTTTCACAAAATTGCCAAATTAGATGCATCGGTGTCATTTATTCTTATTTAGATATTTTATGAATAATAACAGTGGAATTAGTTTCCTTTTGCGAAATGTAACTTCAGATTATTTACTCTTGCAAAAAATGGTAACTTGTTTTAAGAAAGCTAGAACACTTTTTAGGGCTTTTGTTACACTTATTTTTCACAGGCAGTAAACCCTTTGTACTGTTTTATTGCGAATACTGTTTAGTCAAAACTCTTGAAGAACGTATTTTTAGAAAATTACTTCTAAACCGAAATTTCGTGTAAGCTATGTGTTGATAAAATATGTCATTATTCATTGAGCTTGACAATTTGTTATTACCATTATTTTTCAGCCCAAAGGGCGTTAGCCCAGAAGGGCTATTAACTTCGTTTTAGAATTTTGCGTTAAAAACTTTAAATGTCAGTTCACTTTTCAAATTGTTGCCACTAAATATTATTGCTCTGTGTTACATTTAAAGAAATTAAAGAATGAAGAATCTGCATAATTGTATGCATGTTTCTCTCATTGTGATAAAACAACGGTACTTAGAGCCATCAAAGTTTGAGAAACGTAATCTTCCACTGAATATGGGGGACTGGAAGCTCTAATTTGGAATTTGAAATTTGTTTTATTACCGATTTCATATTTTGTAACACTTTAAGGAATTTTTGATTAACGAACTCAACGATTTCAAAGCGAGGAATGGCAACACTGTACGAAAAAAAAACATTTTTACCTCCTGCGCATGAGACTGTATACCGGAAATTCTAAAGATATGCTTATTTTAAAATTATTTTGCGATATTGCTGTTGAATTTAATTTTATGGTTTACATTCAAGGAAAATTATATTAAATATCCCGAAGGACTATTACTTTCGTTTTGGCATTTTGTGTCGTTTCACTTTTTAATTTGCTGCTTATTTTATTTATTTATTTATTTATTTATTTATTGACATAGCTTTCTCTTCAAAAATCAGCTGCGTTTCACGGGAAAAAAAAAGGAATTTTAATTACAATTCTAAATAAATAGCCAAATAAATGTGAAATTCGGAACAATATTCTCTAAAACTTTAATGAATTTTTCATTAATTAACAAACACAAAGATTTCAAAGTCAGCAATACCAGTTGTACAGAAAAATATTTTTATCTCCAGCGCGTGAGAGCGTGTACCGAAATTTCTAAAGATATGCTCAATTTAAAATTATTTTGCGATATTGCTGTTGAACTGAATTTTATGGTTTAAGTGCGAAGAACATGGTATTTAATAAATAAAGGTAACACACAAAATGTTAAATAAACGCCCCTTTGGACGTAATTAAAATCTGAAACCTTTTTTTTCTTTTACAATCTTTTTTATGAAATTGTCTTTTTATTTTTTTCTATTCTTCATGTGTCAGATGCGTATTTTAGAAATAAAAGATGCAATCACGATATATTGTACGCAAAATTCATGAAATTAAATGTATTCGAGACATTATTTCAAATCTTGTATTAATGAGTCATATACTTTAAAGTGTCATATAAAAATAATTATGTAGAAATTATTTAGTTATTAAAAACATAAATATCGAAGAATGATTCTGGTAACTACAAAAAATATTTACAGAATGAAATACGCCAAGTGTTGCTGTGAAACTTGTTTTGAAAAACTTTTGCTGAAGGTTAACCGATTATTTATGATGTATAAAGTCGAAAAAAAAAGACTTCTGAAACTGGATACTTATGGTTTGGATCTTTATGTTAAATAGAAAATGTTTTACGAGTTTATATTTTACTGTTCATTATAAGATTAACAAAAACAAAATCGGTTTTCTCAGTTTGCATCATTGCGGAGATAATTCTACACTTTGTGAATCAATCAATGAAACGGTCTTGCTGCATAACTGATAGCAAATATTGTGAGTTAAAAATCCCTCATTAGTTTCAATGAAGTAGATATGTAATGAAGTATATTATTTTTGCTTTAGGATTCATTTTTAATTGCCTAACGTATTTGCCATGACATATCCAAAGTTAGTGTTTCTCGTAATGTTTACGTCAACAATTGCTCGCATTGATGGCACTTTTTCAATGCATGTCATACAATCCAAAATTCAAAAGCGATAAAATAAGTAAATATACAAACACATAAAGTTTTATAAACCTTTTTATTATGAATCTATATATATTCTAATACATGAGTATGAAAGCGTGGTACGACACAATCCACATGACCACGGGGACGTGACAGCCGGGCCCAGCATAATATGCACAGCTATATGAGTGGGACCGTCTCTCCGAGGTACTTCACTCGATAACAGGATAATATATACTGATATCTGTAAAAAAAGAAAAAAATATTTCGAACAGTTCCTTGGGGTTATTTACAGGGGACTGGTTCTCTTTGCGAGACTCCATTCAGGGATGCGTCACTGGACGAGATGTTCGCACTTCAGAAATCATGCCTCAGGCCCATTTAATTTATGATGTAGTGCATAAACACTCTTTTTAATGGGATATTATTTCCTGAGAAAAAGAATGATGTGCTTAGAAATAAATGTAAGGTAGAGATATTTATTTATTTTTCTCCTCTATCGCAGTATTGTGTAAGATGTCGTTATGGAAGACAATATAGTATTTATCGCTGGAAAGTAGTTGACAACTATGGGGAATATTTTTACGCGTAAAAAGGGTTTATCTCGTAAGTAATTTAATTCCTATGAAACTGGCTAACTATAAAAGCGGATGGATAAATTAATTTTCGAGCTCACCAATGACTTCTGTAACTTAAACCACTTAATTAACTGTGCATAGTACGTATTAACGCAATGTCAGTCGATACAAGATAGCTTGCTCAAATCACTTGCCTGAAGATGATTTAAAAGCTAACCAAACTTACTTTCACTGAAGCACTGCGGTAACTGGGAAATAATCAGTTAACTGATGACTATTCAAATGATTCTAGTTACAGGTGTTAAAGGACGCATAGAAATCAATAAAGGCAACATATTTGTTAAGGACCTAAACATATAGTCCTCCCTTGCTTTGCCATAATCATATAATCCAAACCAAAACAGTAGGAATAATGCTAATTGGGCACTAATATTGCTATTCACATGGGTTCTATGACATTTATTCCCAAGCACATAGCACAGAATATCTGGCTAGTTTTGTACGAGGTTATGGTCCATGAGGTATCGTCCAGATCTTCATCCCTGACTCATTACATTGGCAGACTAGGGCTTATGAGTGAATAAGACGTCTTATATATAACTCCTTTTTAATAGCTGGGGTAACCACCATATCCACCACCGTAACCTGCAGGGCTTGCGAAACCTCCATAAGCTGATGCGAGACCTGGATATCCTCCGTATAGAGAGGATCCAAGTCCACCACCATATCCGGCAGCACCATAGGATCCGTATGGAGAGCTACCTGCAGCATATCCGCCATAAGGAGGGACTGGGATAGGCATGTGCATTGGTGCTCTTTGCTTGTTTTGATTCTGGGATTCTTTGTGCTTAGTGATGAGGGAGGCTAAGATTGAAGCAGCTACTAACATCTCTGATGTCTTTTTGCCCCCGAAGCCTTTGCCGCCAAGTCCCAGCAAACCTCCTATACCGGCCTCGACTTGCTGGATCACTAATCCCGTCAGAACCAATATGGAGAGGGTAAAGAGTGAGAAACTTCTGGACTTGTGTCCGGATACTCTGGATGCGGAAAGAGACATCGTCAAAGGATGAAGGTTTCTAGATATCAAAAAAGAGAAAAAAAAATATTAGTTGTTGTGAAAGATAATAAAGATCTGAAAGCAAAATCTGAATATATATAGGAATTTAATGGAAGCAGCTAAATAGAATTGTTAAAAATCTTAAAATGTCATGAAATTATGAAAGAATATACATTTTTAACATTCTTAGAAAACGTTTGTACTGTACTGCAGTATGATTACGTAGTGCAAAGAATATGAATCTAGTAAATAAGTAATTATCTGTTCTTAAACATAGTATTGCGAGTCAAATGATGTGTTCGAAATGTAGAATATTAAAAAAAAGAATTACAAAAATCGTTAAATTTAGATTTTCAATTGCCAATGGCACATAAGGAAATAAATACATGAAACGATGTTCTCTTTAAAAATTCCAAGTATAATTTGTAATAAATTTTTAAAATGATAAAAATGAATAGATAAACAACAATGTACCGTACTATATAGGTAATACGAAATGTTCGATTGAACGATGACAAATTTCCGTTTTTTATAAATAATAAGGGGTTCGTTTTGAAAAACATTAGGATAATTTGAGCTGAATTATTATTGTACCTGCTGTTGATCTGTATAGCAAATATTAGAGAAAAAGAGATCGTTAAATTAATGAAAAGTAGGTAATTAGTTAATTATGAGCTATGTGATTCTATTTAACGAACACTGTAGACACATTTACAAAGCAAATTAAAATGCAAGCTGAAAATACAATTATGAAACCATTATATTATCTGTCATTTAAAGCCATTTATCCAAGTGAGCTATTGCAAACTTTGAACGCTTGTCCTCAAGATAAGTACCGGCATAAGTAGTAAAGTATTCTTCCAAAATAATTTGATTATGCTCTTCTATTTCACTTCGAATGTATGTCAAGTTCTACTCAAAAATTCAGATCGATTCTCTCTCGGTATGTTCTATATCTCGTATCAACGATGCGTGAAGAATGATTGGGAGAATCCTTGAAAATCCATTAACGCAGGTGTTCCTCGGCGCAGAATAAAAAGGTTTGAAATGATTTAACGATGTAAAAACAGCCTCAACATCCACTACCTGGGGCTAGCTCTTGCTCTACAAAGAATTATTTTCTTTGTCTTCTCATCTTTCAGGATATATATGCACCTGGTGGGAAAAGAGTTTAACCTTAATTCCTTTCTGATCTTCAGTTGGCGATTATGCCAGCCATTAATGCAAAGAGTAATTTCATAACCTCCATTCTCTTTCTAACAATAAAAAGTGCAAAATCCAAATCAAGGTCATACATAACGTTTTGTGATACAATTCATCATTAAGAGGATGCGGATTTTACGAATTTATCCGGATGCTAATCTAAAACATTATTAATTATGCGATTTTTTTAGCAGCACTTTTTTTTCTGGTAGATTACCAATACTTTGTGATAGACTGCTGAAAGACGTAAAAAAGTGTTGCAATAATTATTGTCTTAGATGTTACTCGATTGAATGTAGTAAATGTATGCAGAGACATTAATCGTGTCGAGTGGCTTTTTATTGATTTCAAACCTTATTTTTTCTCTAGTCATGTACGTTTTCCTGTATCTTACGCATGATTCGTTACGCATATATTAAATGACTTTTCATTGTTTATTTAATTGGAGGAAACTAGAGACAAACTTTATAAAATATTTATGTTCAGCTTTAAGTACTCAGTATATTGGTTTTTCAGCCAAATTTATTTTTGCAGCAAATTAACAAAATCAGAAGACTTTATGGAAAATTTATTATAAAAATACCTTATATTTATTAGATATTAGAATCTAAAAACCATTTTCTAAACAAAGCTCGTTTATCATTTTAGACACATGTAATTTTAGTGCGCAAGCTAACATTGAATCTATCCTCAGCGACATGTTTTAGATTTAAAATTACATAAGTTTATAAGGTTGTTATTTTAAGCTAACCAGTTATTGCGATTTAGATCAGCATTTTAACTTCAACCTTCCGTTTCTTCACCAGAATGCAAATGAGATAGCCACTGTTTAAATTGAGGTTTCTTAGACTCTTAAGACGGAGCGTATATGCAGCTGCACGTGCCCACTACGCGTAGTTCCTGCCAGCTCTGATAGTTGTAATTATTTGGCTTTGCGTCATGTCGCTGCCGAAACTTTGATTTTGACTCTTCGGTAAAATTACTGAAACAGCTTCGAAATATGTTTAAATCGTGTAGTCTTTGACTACTATTCCACGTTTCGAATTGAAATGATCTGTTCTGTTGAGATAGATATATCGCCACGAGCTGTGGCTGCTACTGTTAGCACAAAAGAGTGCATTTATGTTCAAAATACTGTTTAAATAAAAAGGTTATTTAATTTTTCTCACCAATTTGTAGCTATTTCAGACAAAGCGATAGTTATTAGTTCCAGATCAAATAAAACGACATTAAATTGATTGAGTTAAATATTTAATTTCACGAATCAATTTTTTCAAAGCAGACATATTGCTCTGTAACTCAGATAGATTTTGTACATCTAGTCAAATGTAATTATTTAGTTTAAGGCACGAAACATTGACATTTCTAAATCTTTTCAAAATAAAATTAAAAGTCAATTAACAAAGTGTTTCTGGAAAATTGAGAGTAACTCCAGAAATGAAATTTTTCAATTTGAAGATGTCAAGAATAAGAATAATCATGACGATCATTTTAGAAGGAGCGATTTGAGTAAATAAATATACATTTGCAACAATTATGCTTTCTATTTGTATATTTAGATCAATTATTTGTATATTTATATTAAGTAGGTTAATTAATCTTCCTTGCGGCATGAGAGTAGTAGTAGTAGTAAGTAAGTAGTTTTGGGTAGATTAATTCATATTTCTTTGTATACATCCGAATTTTCTTGAAGCAGTTTTCAAAAAGTAAATTTTTTAACAGACTGTCTAGCACATTAGCTTCAGTTCATTTCTCTGTTTAGTACAAGGTACTGAATTAAAAAAAATTGCCAAAAACATAGCATAAACTTTGAATTTTGAATAAAATATTTGAACCTCCAGCACAAGCCTCAAGCAGAGATCGAACCATTTGTGTTCAAGAACAACATAATTTTTGATAGGGAATTAAAATTTTTCAACTATGAGTTGCTTAGGATCTCAATAGCTAAAAGTTTCAAAATCCTTCATGCAAAAAATGATGACTATTTATTATTATGATTATGATTATTTATTCCAAATTACGATTTATTTAAATTTTTCGAAACAGTTAAATTTTATCTTTTTATTTAAATTACATTTTAAAATTGTTTTACCAATTTCATTTTGCCATTTTGCGTTGATGAATGTCCGTTTCACTTTTCAGATTGTTGCCACCAAATATTATCGCCCAGTGTTATATTCAAAAGAATTAAATAATGGAGAATCTGCGTTAAATGTATGTATTTTTCTCGCATTGTGATAAAACAACGGTACCTAGAGCAATCGAATTTTGAATAACGGAATCTTCCACCAAATATGGGCATCTGGAAGTCCTTATTTGGAATTTGGAGTTTATTTTATTAATGATTTCATATTTTGTAACATTTTAACGAATTTTTAACTAACAAACTCAACGATTTCAAAGCGAGCAATGGCAACACTGTAAGAAAAGAAATAAACATTTTTATCTTCAGCGCGCGAGACTGTGTATTCGAAATTCTAAAGATATGCTCTTTTTAAATTATTTTGTGATATTACTGTTGACATGAATTTTATGGTTTAAGGGAGAAGAACATGATATTTAATAAGTAAAGCTAGCAGACGAAGCGTTAAAAGAAGCTCTTTTGTGCGTACTGGATTATCTGAAAGTTTTCGGATTTTTTATTATGTTTTCTTTTTTTAATATAATAATGTTAATTTAATACGATTAATTTTAAAGGCTGTACTTAATTCACACACTCTTATTTCACCTTTCTACTTGCGTTTCTATAGTATGCCGTATCTTCACTTGTACTTGATTTAGACTGAACTTCTTAGGTATTCGCAAAGTCTTGGGTATTTTGAAGAAATGTAAATTTTTAAATTGTCTGTACTGGAAGTATGTTTAATTCCCAGAAATTTAATTAGAGATCATTCATCAATATGGGCGACTGCAAATTTTTCTTCCTAAAATTAAATACGCATGATGCTATTATCATTGCTTTCAACTTGAAATGAAATTAAGTGTATCAAAAACCACTTTAAAATATGTATCAAATCTTCTACATTTTAAGAGCAGAACTTGGCTGGAGCTATGCGAATAATCTCACATTCAGCTTTAAGATTACCCTTAAAAATACTTAGAAAATCAATTGCTTGTAAATGTCAACTATAAAATTTTCTTTAAATATTAAGAATGCAACTGAGCTACACATGATCAAGTAAAGAAATATGATTCAATGAATGGATCACTTATTTGTAAGGGTAATATGTGTTCATTCGAAATAAATTTCCAGCACATTAAAATTTTCTTATTGAAATGAATCTTCTTAATGAATGCAAATTAGAACTTGCTTATGTAACCAGCAAGGTCTAGAACTGTTGAACTAGAACTTGAATTGTACTAGCAATTGTTCTCAAAAATGTGTATAAATCCGACAAAAGTTATACTTTTTTTGGCTAGTGAAGTAAGTGAAAACTACAAAGAAAAATGATATTTCACTTCCCTTTGGAGCAACTTAGACTAATGTTTAGAGAAATTGTAAAATTTTGTTAAAGGCATTTATGCATAGAAGAGACAACTCCCAATGTTAAATGGGGCAACTTTTGTGCTCTAATAATCGGAGGGTCATTGATCGCCAGGTCATCGGCAAAGAAAACGCTGCTATTCATAGAAGGATTGACCGATTCTCTTTTCCTCCTTTCTATAATTCTAAGCGGGAAATCTCGAGTTCGTTCACGCTTTTTCTCAAGCTACCCTTCCATCTCCGTTCGTTGGCACACCCGGGGGTGATCGTTCGTTTAGTTCAGGTTATCGGCGACAGGGCGGTCGTGGTCGTCACCGAAAGGAAAATTTGGGGAGTGGTCCCACCATTCTTTTGAACGTTTCCCACGATCTATTTTGTTTCGTTTTCCCCTTCTTTTACTTCTTTCAATGAATGAGACTCGCATGATCGAATCAGGGGAAATGTTGTCATTTTATTCCTTTTCGGGAAATATAGTAAAATTTGCTGACAGAAAAACCTATCGAATTTTTAATCGATTTTAATTTGTGGTTTTCACCTGACCACAGATGTCATTCAGAAAGGAAGGACCACATTACACATCAAGGGTTTTAACTCGAAAAACTTTTGGCTTGCACAAGATAAGCTTGAACATTCTGGGTACAGCGTATGAACTCAGATTTGTGAGTTCTTTTTAAACATTGTGTATTTTCTGCCTTTCTAATACCACATTTTCGGAGAGCGATATTGAAGAACAAGAATCTGTAAAAATATCTCATTTTAATACGTACATTTTCAGCGTTACAATCTGCAGAGGATTACGTATTTATTTATTTATTTTTTTTTTTTAAGTGCTGAGTTTAAATTCAATGCAGGTTAAATATAAAAAAGAAAGAAGTTAAAAAGGCCAAATTCAAATTTTTTGTGTCTCTTCCTTCATGATATTTAAGTACTTAAGTGGAATATACATCAACTAATAAATGAATTTTTATAGAAATCGTATCATTATTCTTTAAAGACATACATTTTATAAGAGGAAATGTGATTTTAGATTTTATGTGAAATTAGCCTTTTCTCAGCAAATAAATAAATGACGAAGCTAGACAATTAAGAATTATTATGCATGAAAATAGGTACCCTATTTTAAGAAAAATGTACTTCTGTGTGTGCTCTAACTATCTACCTAATACCTACAGACTGAAATGCCTTTCACGAACGTTTGGGTTTGGTTTAGTTGCCATGCACACAGGGTTATCTACCTAAGGGAAGGGTTGCCTTCGTGGAGGACTTTCGAGAAGAAATTGGCTCGTATGCACGTTATACGAGGAGAAAACCACGAAAATGCCCATGCACCCAGCGCGTTCGCCTGGAATCGAATCCAGGACAGAATTACCAGAGTTTAGCGATTTTGCCGCTTGTGAGAGCCTTTCTCAAATGATAGTGGCTGTATATGTCCTAATTCTATAGGGAATGTACCATCATAATAAAATATATGAAATTTGTAGTTTCTTAGTTACTGTACTTACTTCCTTTTTATATGATCCTCTAACTATTCACTTACTTTGTTTAGTAAAATTTTGATAATTTATACTAAATGCGTTTAATGTATTGAAAGAAAATGCTAGACTGAGCATAAAGATGTACTTAAAAGCTGCAAAATTTACACTATACAACATAAAATGTGACTTTCCAGTTATCAAAGTTTGGCTAATAAGAAATATTTAACAGCTATTTAAGATTTTAAAAGCAAAAATATGAGAAAAACTTGCTGTGAATTACACTAACCTTTAAGGAAGCACATGAAAAACAGAATTTTGACAGAATTTAGCAGAAATTTGGCAGATTTCGGCAGAATTCTTATTGTGAAAACATGAGTACTTATGATTTGACTACTGGAGACAGTTCTATTCTATATGGTACTTAAACCTAACACTTGAATACTTGTTTAGAAATGCTTAGAAGTCAAAATTTCATTCTACTTAACAATCAGCGTCATTAAATACATTACGTTAACTATTCTTTCTGCGATATTAGTATATTCAATAAATTTTTTAAGATCGATTAACAGCTGGAAGGGTGAAATCATTGTACAGTGTAATTTTATCTAGCTTTCGAAACTAGGTAAATTTTCTGACCAGTTTAATCTGAATTTGTTTTCATTTAAAGGCATACATTACCTTTCAACAAATTCTTTCCAAAACAAATTCAAAGGCGTCGCTCTGAAATCTCTAATCCTTCGCATAGTTTTAATGTAACCAATCAATTTAGTATGTTTGAGTGATTTTTATAAACTGTTTATTAAAAAGAGAGAAAAAAACTCTAGTTTTTATTGATTAGTTATTCTATTATTAAAAATAAATGTCCTGATTTCATTTCAAATTCTTGGCCACAAGAACAGCATCCATTTTCCAGTTTGGTTTTTCTTACGTGACGATGCGCAACGTTGGTCGCTGAATGTCATCAATAACGATGTCATTAATAGTAACTCATTCATGAACTGTGCTCATGATATTCTAGTCACGAAAGCACACTAGAAATTGTAGAAGAAATGCTGTTCTCGTATTTTATATAGCAAGTTTTATAAAGATAACCGAATTTTAAAGTTGATATTATGTGCCTAGATTAGCTAATTTTAATTTCTTTGTTAAATTTAAACGCTGTTAAACGACTCGTGAATTTATATTTTGCCGTTTAAAAACATAACATGGAATTAGTTTCAGAAGAGGTTAATTCAAGAATTAATTTGTAATATTATTAAGTATTTTATTAATTTTTTCTTAATACGCAAGCTTTGCAAGATGTTATTTTTTATTCATTAATACTTTTACAATAAAATAGGCTTGGAAACTCTATGAAAAATGTTTTCGTACCTCTCTAGTTTCTTAGATTAAAAATCTAAGCTTTTTACATTGTAATTTGCTGCTAAATAGACAAGCTTAAGTCTGCATTCTTCAGATCCAAATATACTGCCCTGCCAGTTATTGCTCCAGCTTGGTTTCAAGAGACAAATTTATAAGAAAGTTAAAAAAACCATTTTATTGAATTTTTGAAATTAACAAGAAGGCACTACTTGTGAAGACCTGGCGATAATACGTAACTATAATACGAGGCTATCAGAAAACCTAAGTCTTAAACTTTCAAACCCTCGTTTTAAATACATAGCAACCAACTGGCAATCTGGTGAGGATTGCGGAAAATAGAAGTTAAAGATTCAAATTATAATAACTCGTTAATTAATATAAAATCCTACAACATTAAAAATAACTTTTAACTAAAAATTAAATAACTATTCAATGAAAATTAACCGTTGATTAGATTACTCACTTAAAAATTGTGAACTACTCCAGAAGTATATGAGGACGACATTTTTTTCGTTTAATAAACTATGACAAAGCGCACTAGGCCTATCTGCCTAAAGAGAGGGATGTCTCCGTGGAGGGCTTTCTAAAGGAAATTGGTTCGTGTGTTCATATTTCGCACATGGAAAAATCCACGAAAAGGCCATGCACCCAGTCCGTTGGCTTCGAATCGAACCCAGGTCGAAACTACCAGTGTTCAGCGATTTTACCACTAGGTCACTGGTGGGTACCCGTCACTGTCGTAGATCACTGTCATAGATTCCTGGGTTCATTAACATCAGTATTTACATGACGTACAGAGCTTAGAACTGTCAATAGTTAGAATTTATGCTTTCTATAAAATGCCCAAGAAATGAATTGCGTTATTTTTTTAATATGTTATTGATAAGAAATACTTAAAACATATAAATAATTTCATGTAAATTATCTTCTTTATTAAAATTTTTTAATGAGAAATTTCGCAAATGATTTTCCAAAAGATTACATAATTTGATTTCGGGATTGTATTTTAGAATTGATTTTAATGTAGCGAAAATCAAATTTAATGTACCATAGGTGAACTTGGAAAAACAGGAATTTCTCTTGGAATTTAACTCCGGTTTTAGTTTTTTTCTGACTTATAAAGAATTAAGTATTATTATGTGTGTTTTTATTTGCTGCAGTACTAATTAAAATTTTTTTCGGTAAAATAATTTTGTTGGGTATTTACAAATTAGCAAATCTAGTTTTTTTGTATTCATTTTCAAATAATTTAAGCACAGCTACGATGTTAAAACGTAAGATTCCAGATTGCTAGGAAATGTTCGTGAAATAGTAGAGATTACGTGATAAAGAATGAGCTATTTGTGGTCGAAACGCATCATAATATGGAACAGTGCTGAACCAACCGTGAAGGTCGCTGTCATTGAGTTTAAAAACGGCAAACGAGATGAAGATTAAATTACTGCTCTCACTGCAAAATGAAATAAAATTGTCATGTTATTAATCTACACTAATGTGAATGAGATAGAAATTTTAACCTGCTCCTTTTTTCCCCTGGTGGATGGCAAACAGATTTTACGCTTGCTTTAAAAGATTATTTTAATGTGGTAAGAAATTTTATTTACTATAGAAGATCCTTCAAAGATTTAAGGATAAATTTTGGGAGTTATACAGGACATTAACGTGCTTCGTATACTAATGTAATGCATGTAAGAAGTCATAAAATCTCGACAAATTCAAGTTATTCAAACATAAATGATGGAGATCTAGATGAAATAAAAATCTTCGGTTGTCTTATCACACGTGCCAATTGTGGTTGGATAATGTTTAAGAAATCCATTTTACAAATCCATTTACAATTTTTACTATCTACATTCAAAAGTAGTTAATACCGCACAAGAAAGTTAGTTTAGTTAAAAATTAAAATATTTCTTGAATTAACACTGAAAAATAAAGAACTAAACAAAAGACAAATGATGATAAACTCAACAAATTATGATTATAAATTTGTTTAGATTGCCTAATGTTTCAGGAATAAATATTAGTTTAAAATTATTTTTATTGGGGACAAATGATAATGATTCCGGATTAATAAGACTTCTGAATATCACCTGAAGAAAGGTTGTACAGAAACCAGATCTAGTCATACGGAATTATATATCGTTTAAGAAACTGTCCACAATTAATGATCAGTTTTGATTAAGCATCAAATATCCTTAAAATTAATGTAGAGAAACAAGGCAACGGATAAAACCTATCATGTCTAGTACATAAACCTTAGTAATAATGAATTTGGTATGATAGTCTTCATTATGTGGCGTATAATACGAATATGATCTAACAAAATACCTATAAAGGGAGAAGATACTCCTCTGGTTTTGATGGAAAGTGCGGATAGGGTATTGGAAATATCTGAAATAGTTTATTATAAACCATTTTCTGAAATGTGTTATAAAAACTTCTGGTGTTAACTGTTTTATCTTAGAAAATGTAAAAATTTTACTTCATGTGTCAAATATTTTGAAATAAAGATAAATCATTTATCAGATAATATATATGCAAAAACTGAAAAGTAAGGGATCCGTGTTTAAATATCTATGTGTTTTACATTTCAGTTTTCATTTCAAAGTACGACTAAGTTACATTAAGTCTGTAAAAAGTATTTTGAGGAGGAGAAGGACTAAAAAAATGACCTTTTTTTCCCTCTCTGAAAAACGTAAATATCTAATTCCCTACAGCAAAAATATTATTCTAATTTATAATTAATTAAAAGTCGAAGGAATATCCCAAAAGTCAGTATCTAAAATAATGAAATGTTTTTATGTTTTGGAAAATGTATTTATTTACCATTGAATTAACTCTTTAACTGCTACTTTCATTTCAAATTGGAAAATAATACATCATACACCATTTGGGCAATCATAGTATAAAGAGAGTTCGAATTAAATAAACATTTATTTATTTTAATTTATATGAAGTTTATATTTAAATTTAGTATTTACTCCCTTTAGAAAGGTTTTAAATTAGCAGCGCTTTGAGGCCTTCCTATACTGACGTCATTTATTTGGCTATTGAAGCATTTAACTAAAATAGTATTTGCAGTTAGACAAAGCGTAATCTCCTTTGGAGTAAATGAAAATAACATCCGCAGTTAATTCATATTTGGTTACAATACGAATTAATGATTTTCAAATAATTTTGTCTTTTAAACGTTTACCTAAAAATGTCCTAAATTACGTTTCCGGGTGATTTAGATAAATGTGTAATACAGAAGTTAGACTCATGTGGAATTGCCAAAATTAAGCATATTTTAAAATTTAAAAATAAAATTGTATATTAGTCTTGTAAAAAAATTTAAAAAACTGAATCTCCTTCTTACTATATTCTATGTTTCAACATATTTGTATGAATTGAAGACGGCTGTCTATGTGGTTACATATATGCTCCACCATTACTACAAGGAAAATTAATTCATTGTCTAAAACAAGGAAATTTCTCCGAGTAAATTATGCAAAAGATAAAACATGATGAAAAGATGCGTTGAATGAGAACTAGGTCACTACCAATGTCTAGACGTAACTGATTACCCGTGATATGAATTTCAATGAGGGCAGTTACCTGTAATCGAAAAAGCGCAAATCTTCCTTTTAAGTATGCTATCAATGCAATAAATTAATTAGCTGACTGAGCTAAACTGCTGTAAATATTTTATAATGGTTCGGCAAATTTCGTATTGCTTTAAAAATAGTTTGATGGAATAACGGAAGAATTAAAATTACTACCTAGGGTTGAATTAGAATGTTTAATATTTAAATAGTCGCCATAACAGACAAAAAATTATTACCCTTTTATTTCTATAAAAACATAATATATTAATAGTATTCCTTAATAGTTATGATACCATTTAAAAACTGTTTGCCGGCATCAAAAGTAGTGAAAACAAAGTAATATTTAATTATTTCAAATATAAGCTTTTTTAAATAATAATTTTAAACTTACAGATCTCTAGGTATTCATTGTGTGTTCATTGTTAGAAAAAATAATATGGATTAATTATAATTATAGTTGTTCAAGATTATTAGTCAAATTAAAGTTTTTCACATTTTTCTGTGATTTACTTTTTTTTAAAGTAGAAATGCTATTGATTTTACAGATTCAAGAATGTTAGACGTAATTTAAAAGATATAATACATAAATATAAATAGCAATTCTAATCATGCAATAACTAATAGCCTGTAAAATGATAGACGATTATTATAACAGCACAATCATCATCATGGATTATAATATTAAAAATACTGCAATTAACACATTTATAAGAATTGATTCATTGGACTGAAGGATTATTATTAAAAATATTATAATAAGGATATATATAAGGATATTATTAAAATTGATTAAAGGATATTATTACATATAAGAATATAAAAGATATTAATATTTGTAAGAATTAATCACAGACTGATATAAAAACGACCATATTATTTTTGATATCTGCAAGAATTCCTGTTATAGTTTAAATAAAAGTTTCCTTACTGTAATGATATATTCATTATTTCCTATTCCAAATTTTTATGTAAAGAATCAAGGCATTTTACTAGTTGTATGTGATACTGAGAATAAAATAGATAATAAGCTTATTGGATAAATTATTTTGCATTAAAAGTCTTGGCATAATTAATAATAAATATGCGGGGTATAGCACTTTTGTTCTATGCATAAAATATTGAAAATTGCCGCTTGAAATAAATTATTTTTCTTTGAAAATTGGATCTAGGCATCTCAAGAGTTTCATTCTATTTTGTAGAGCTTGTACTGGCAGTTTAGAAAAGAATGGCCAAAAGATTTTTCTAGTATTAAACAATATTTAATCTTCAAAGTTTTTTATAAATATTGGAACAAACTACTTAAGAATAAAGTATATATTTAAGTAAATTAATATTTGAAAAATGTTTTCCTTTAAACTATTTTTTTTATTATCTAGATTAGATGTAGAACATTTAATCAACCTGCTATCCATTGGTTTTATATGAATCAGAAGAGTTAAAATGAAACGTACTCATATTCTTTTAACAATAAATCGATTCGATTTTTAAACAATCGATTGAAAACCGCGCTTAAAGTATTATTATACTTCGTAAAAAGCAATAGATTTACATTATTAAACTTAGAGCACATATCAAAATTCTTCAAACACAAGACTATATTATTCTTTTGCTTTTTTATCAATTTCAGATTAGAGCTAAGATTATTCCTTCATTCTAAGCTATTTTTTATATATTTTTGTCGTAAGGAGAGACACTGTCAATGCTCAAATTTACTTCAACCCAATCGAAGAAGAAGACATAAAAAAAACTCATCTTTCAATCCGCAAGTTTAACATTTTTCTAAGAAAAGCCTTCACTTGCTATAATATATCCTTGGTGAAGCCTGCGATTATAACTTTTGAGAAGGTATCCGAGCAAAATGCAGAGAATCAATTCTTACCTTGAAAATGTGGTTGATTTGAGAGTTTGTGCTCAGCTATCCCTGGAAGATGCACGAGTGTGGAGAAAAGTGAAAGAGCGCGCTCTTAAATAGGGGCGTAGGGCCTGCGGCTTCTTTTTCTAGGTCAGCAGACTCTGCTCGAAAACGAGGCCACTCGCTCAAGTTCATTGCTGTGCTTTACTCCCTTCTTACCGTTTCGCGTTTGGGGACCATATAAAAAGTAAAACTTTATCCATTTCTGCGATGAAATCGTGTTGCCGATAGCCCACGGATTAGGTAACCTAATACCTCGAAACCTGATTGTTATGCTTCGTTGATATGAACTTTCACATGAAGAAGGTTAAATCTATTCAGCTTCTAATAGCTGATGATGATCTGATGCAAAATTTCGTTTTATTTCAAAGTTGTGTTCATCGACTTTGCATATTAAAATTCTGAATCTTTATATTTTTAAACTTAAGTAATTTAGCTGATTGTGTTCGCTGCGGGTGTAAATAAAAACTCGAAATTTTAATTTTTACAATTCGAGTAATTAGTTGATTAGATCATGTTGTATTAGTTGATTAGATCACGTAGTTAGGTATCTTTGTGATCTTATATACGGTAGTTGTTAGGTATCTTTGTGGTTTTATATGGATCACCAAGAAGATTTTCGAATGCAGTTTATAAAGTCCTGGACCTATTTTGATGTTTAATAACTCATAAAATAATGAAGATATAAACAAACTTATGGCATTTATTGATGGAATAACTTATATATTTTCCTTTTCAGGTTTTCAGGTTTCAGGCTTTACTTTTGTAAATATCGTCTGCGCGTGTGGTTAATTTCAGATAACTTGATTTTCCAGTCTAAATATCTGTACTTTTCTAAATATCGTCTGCTTATTATTTGCATTTTTCTCTCTTTTGTTTTTGGCAACTATTGCAATGTTATGTTTACTTTTGATGTGTTTGTTCTAGTACTTTTGTATGTGATGTAAAGGACAACGTTTACAGGAGGAGAGTGTCGAACATTGATGATCTAAAAGCTAGAATTAATTCTGTCTTTTAGGTCATCAATGTTCGACCAATGTTCAATTACCAATGTTCGATTACCAATGTTCAATGTTCGATCATCAATGTTCGATTTTGGGCTATTCCATCAACGCAATAGCCTCTGTGGATGCCAACATGCTTGCCGGTACCTGGCGTGAAATTGAATAACGACCTGATATTCTCCGTGCGACGAAGGGGGGCACACGTGGAAGTTCATTGACAAGGATCATAAAACTTTTTGAGTCTATCTAACCATTTCTGTTATTAATTTTAATCTATCTTTATTATTTTATGAGTTATTAAACATCAAAATAGGTCCGGGACTATATAAACACCCTGTATTATCTCCTAGGAAATAGGAAGGAAAATTTAGTTCGCAAAGGTGTACTACTGTGGAAATCGAAAATGAAATTTATTAAATTCGAATTTGTAATTTATGAATGCTAAATAAAAAAAATGTAAATTTAAACAATTAAATCTGTTGTTGATTCTATAAAAAGATCCTTCTTATTACCAATCTTACGTATTCTCCAGAGGAATTGGAATCCGTCACAATTATGAACAATTCATAAAGTTCGAGTTTCGTTTTTTTCGCAATTCTGAACAAAATCTCTATTCCAGTTCTAAGTTTGCGAACAAGTTTTTACAAAATATCTGATTGTAAATCTTAAATTATTTTAAAAAGGCGAAAAAATTCGCGACGTAATGATATTAATAAAAAAACATTTCTTTAAATATTAAAAAAATTAAAAAATAAAAAAAGTTCTAAAAGCCTTCAGATTTTATATTATCCCCAGAGGGTCATTTTTAACGTTTTGTTTGTTACCTTTATTTATTAAATATCATGTTATTCGCCCTTAAACCATAAAATTCAATTCAACAGCTATATCACAAAAAGATTTAAAGTGAGCATATCTTTAGAATTTTCGACACACAGTCTCGCGCGCTGGAAATAAATATGTTTGTTTCTCCCGTGCAATGTCGCCATTGTTCTGTTTGAAATCGTTGAGTTTGTTAATCAAAAATTTGTTAAAGTTTTACAAAATGTGAAATAAGTGCTAAAACAAATTCCAAATATTCAAGTATGGGCTTCCAGTGCCCATATTCGAGTGGAGGACTACGTTATTCAAAATGCGATGTCTCTAGGCACCGCTGGTTTTTCACAGTGCGAGAAACATACATACATTCATGCAGATTTTTCATCGCATAATTTCTTTAAATGTTATGCAGAACTCTGCTATCTGGTGGCAACAATTTGAAAATTGAAACGCCGTTTATAGTGAACCAACAAAAAATGCTGAAACGAAATTAATAGCCTTTCTGGGCAAATTGTCCCTTTGGGCTAATAATAAAGAAAGAAAGGAATAAATACTCCGAAAATGAGAAAACTATTCCTGTTAAACAGCTTAAAAACTGAGCTCATGATATCATCTCTTTTGTGAAACTTTACTACAACTAATGATGCAGTTGATATGCGAAAAATAACAACTGTAATCAAAGTTGCAGTTTGCCGATCAAAGTTACACTTTCACACCTTAGTGCTGTCTAACTATAACGCAATGGCATTAAAAATTGGAACAAAATCCACTATCTAAGACATGTGATCATTCTTGATTTAAAAGCGACTGAGACGGGAGCTTTATTACTTGTAAAAGACTGCTTTAGAAACGATAATTTTTACCTGTAGCAATTCAGTCAAAAATCGGCAAAAATCATTAGCTTGCTTCAGATATTTGATGCAGATTTCATTTAAAAAATTATTTACTTATCTATGTAACTTGATGGTGTAAAGTTTGAAAAATTGCCATGGGTGGTTTGATATCATAAAAATATTTTTTAAAAAGCCTCTTCTTACAGCTTAAAATGAAAATAAAAACTTCTGCATCAAATTTTGATAAATATTATTATCAAATATAGCATTATCATTCAAATATATATTTGTGGAATACTAAAAAAATTAACTAGACAGAAGTGGGTCGAAAACTGATAAAAAAATGAGCCCCCAGAAAATCAAACCAAAAGTTATCTGAAATAAATTACTGTTAGAATTAAAATTAATCATAACATAAGTAACCCAGTGTTCCAATAATACTGACAGAAAAATTGGTATTAAAAATACAGATAAGACTGATGTAAGAAAAAGAAGATTATAAAGAATGAAAACAAAAGCATAGATTGCTTATTCAGAATTTACATCTCTAAAATACACAAAAAAGGATAACAAATTTTAAAACATTTTTAATTAGGCTTCTTTTAGAGAACTTGAGAGGATAAAAATATGTGCAACATACATATTAAGTCTATAAACTAAATATTAAATTCAAAGTTAAAATTTCACATGCAGTTTCCTTGTTTCTCGGTGAATTTGTTGAACCGAAGAAAAACACGTTATTCGAAAGGCTCTAACCAGCATTCCACGAAACTCCTTTCGCTATGAAACACGCAAATAAAATAAATAATGTACAAAACACTAAATGAGGAAAACTGTTTTCATATGAAAGAAAAGGAGAGTGAGTTAATCAAAACAGGTATGTAAATTCATCGCGTCTGAATCATGGATCTTTTTTCTTTAAATTCTGATTCAAAGTCTATAAATATTATAGTTAACGACTAAGGAAATTATAACACATTATGAGAAGAATAAGATAAGGCTTCTAGATTCGTATGAAAAATAAAATAGTTAATTTTCTTGTACAGTGACTAAATATATTTGAATTACGCAGAGTTCGAAAAACAGACATTTTTCCTAAGAAATAATTGGCTGCAAGCATGTAGGAAAAGAAACCAATCTTTCTCTTTTAGCCATAAATAAATAAATAGATAAGTAAAATAAAAAAAAAAGTCTGAAAACTTTCAGATTTCACATTGTTCCCAAAGGGGCGTTTTTTTTAACATTTTGTGGGTTACCTTTATTTATTAAATATCATGTTCTTCGCACTTAAACCATAAAATTCAGTTCAACGGCCATATCGCAAAATAATTTCAAAATGAGCATATCTTTAGAATTTCCGATACACAGTCTTGCGCGCTGCAGATAATTCTTTTTCGTACAGTATTTCAATTGCTCGCTTTAAAATCGTTGAGTTTCTTAATCAAAAATTCGTTAAGTGGTTAGAAAATAAGAAATCGATAATAAAACGAATTCCAGATTTGGACTTCCAGAGCCCACATTCGGAGGAGGATTACGTTATTCAAAATTTGATGGCTCTAGGTGCCGTTGTTTTATCTCAGTCAGAGAAACATACATACATTTATGCAGATTCTTCATTGATTAATTTCTTTAAATATAACACAGGGCGATAGTATTTGGTGACAACGGTTTGAAAAGTGACATGGACATTTACAGTGAATCGAAGCAAAATGTCAAAACGAAATTAATAGACTTACTGCTTAGGGCTAATAAAGGTAAACAAAAGGCCTCTAACCTTGTTTTTATTTATTACAGAGCATGAATATTCTTCGAAATATTCATGTCTATAAAACTAATTGGAAACGTACAAATGATTTACATTCTTGCAGATTCTTTCCAGAAGCTAAATTTTCTAAATTTCTTATTAGCCTAAATTACACAGGCAAAATAGAAATGATCAGCAAAAATACAAATTCTTGATCAAATATTTTTAATACGCACTGCAGAAAAATTGCGATAGAAGAAGGTAATATCACTTACTAGTAGTATACTGAAACGTTGCTTATAATTGAGTGAGCTTTCTGAGGTTGCAGCTATATATATAGTTCCGCTTTATTTATATTGCCGCTTGACATACAGGGTGTCCAAAAAGACCCGGAAAACTTAGCCAGCTTGATGTTTGGGAATGGAGCAACTTTGTTACTAGTTCCAATTTCACAAGAAAGGTTAACCATGTTTTGGTACAAGTGATATTGTAGAGACATTAGGTATTTTTAAAAGCAGGAGAAATGAAAAATGAGCAATGCTCGAACCACGGACCTCTCGAATACGCGCCGCGTGTGCTAACCGTTACACCACGTAGGCCATAATCTCGGCACGCAATGAAATGTTCTCTGGCTGAAGGTCTTCTAGCTGTGGGCAAGTATAATTAATCAAAGCATCGAGGGAAAACCTTGCTATTATTTTTTTTTCTTATGAAAGAAAGGTGATCCTAAAATCTTGTCATGCAGAATCCCATAGCGAAAATTCACTTTCGGGCTATCTTATTTGAATTCTCTTGTGACAAGAGAATGTTCGAGCCACAAATCTTCACATTATGTGTGTCTGTTAGACCAAAACAAATTGTTTAGAAAAACCTTTGGTATATGTGTATTAATTAACACCACAAAAATTTAAGCGTTGTCTCTTACAGAGTGCCCACAGTAATAGGCTAACGTTTTCCAGAGATTTTGTAGATACCCTCTATACCATAATTTTGGATATCAGCAAGTGTAGCTTGGAAAGACGAAATCTCTGACAGCTTCATTGCTGTTATGTGGATGCAGTGTTGAATTCTTAGTCTTGTTGCTATCTAGTATTTATTAATAATGAATAAAAATTATGTAATAAATTAGTAAATTAGTAATCATCGCTCCAATCAACTTTGTTAAATACACATAACAAAGTAGATTATCTTAGTAACTAAGTTGTAATTACGTAGTACTATAGGGAAATACGAATAATGATGACTAAATAAAATGAATGAAAATATGAAATGTATTTCTTTTCTCTTCTATGATAAAAGAATGGCAAACGTTTTTCTAAAAATACAAAGAAGTTAAAAAAAGGTTACTTCAGAAACTGTTTTTTCATGTTTATTGGATCATTAAGTGTTCGTGTTGCGAATCGAGAAAAACATTACTGAGGGAAAATATGTGTGGCATATTTTTGCCTTTCAGTAAGTAGTGTTAATCTAATAATAACATAATGATGTTTTAATTATTAGGCTTATATTATTGAGCATTTATTGCTAATTAGTATGGATTTTATTACTCTAATAAAAAAAACAAGGAAAACTGCAAAGAAAAGGATAGACTTGTTTATAAAATGACAAATTCTGTAAAATGTGAGGCTCAGTGACTTTTTTGTATGGACTAATTGCATAAGTAATTGTAAAATATGTTGCTATGAGTTATTAAGTAGTATTTAATGTGTTTAAGTTGCGTATTTTGTTATACTGTTATAAATTTTGAGTTTCTAAGGGTTTTTGCTTCCCTAATTTTAAGTTCGTTGGGTTTTACTTGTTTAGAAACCTAAATAAAGATCCTTTAGATTCCTTACTAAACTGACAAGCGAATCATCGCTCCAGTCTAAATTCAGATAAGAAATCCTGGTTAAAATAATGAATATAAGATTTTTTTAACCTGGCGAGTTTAAAATAATCCTTTTATTAAACCTTTAAATTGAACTGATGACACCACTTGTGCGTACAAACAAAAATTCTCCATCTGCGAGCATTTAAAATAACGTAAGTTGAAATTCCAACTCAAGAAACAAAGATTGAACAGAATGGTCTATATAGGCTGGCTTAAATAACGACGTATTTTAAATGGAGTGTTTTAAATGCCATCTAGCAAAATAGCTAAAGCCGCTACAATCTTTAGCAGAGACGGCGATATAACATAAACTGCAGGCGAGATTGACAAAAACTCTTAATATTAAAGCATTCCAAAGCCTTGACTTAAATACTCTTACAACTAACTTCCAGTCTGGTAAGGACTGAGGAAAGAAGTTGCAGTAAATGTTCAAATCATAATAATCAGTTAATTAGCATAAAATGGCTTCAGTTATTTAAATAAAAGATCTTATGCCCTGTAAAAGAGAAATTTAAAAGTAAGAGTGGATTATTCTTGCAGTAAAGCGAAGATGAATGTGATTAGCTGCTAGCCAATATATTAGAAACCCAAGATCAATATTTTATTGGACCACTTTTGCACAGATAACTGCTCTGATTCGTTTGGGTGTTGCGTTTACACGCTTTTGGAGTGCATTTACGTTCAGAGAATACCATGCATTGGCTATGGAGCTTTTTAGATCTTGTAAATTAGTTGGAAGAGGAGATTGCTGTCGGATGTGTCTTCTCATCATATCCCATACATTTTCTATGGGGTAAAGATCCTAGTTATGTAGTGGCCAGGGAAGGTATTAAAAGTAAGGCTGATGTTCAGCAAACTAATTTTTAACACTTCAGGCACGATGTATAGTTGTATTATCGTGTATGAAGTATCCTTCTCTATCAGGGTAAAAATGCGACTTGCAGGGTGAACTTGATCTGCCAATATATTTAGCTATCTCATGGATGTTCGTTTATCCTCCAGAAACACAGGGCAGCATTTCCATACCAGCAGGACATGCCCCATATCTTGATACTCCCCCCAGACCTTTGGGCAGTGCAAGTAAGGCAAAACAGATTCATGGCTTCATGGAGATCTCGCCAAATTCGACGTCTTCCATCAGTGCAAAATAAGGTGTAGCGTGATTCATCCAACCACATCACCCGTTCCCAATCCTCAGATGTCCAATATCTTCTTTCACGACACCACTGCAGAAGAGTTCTTGCGTGCTGTGCAGAAATGAGTGGTTTTTGTCACAGGCACCTGAATATGCATTCCTATTCATGGTTCGAGCTGAAATCGCTTGGGAAGAGCTTTAGTTGACGATCTACGTCTGTTGAATCACAGTAAAGTCCTTGTTCTGCCTTACAATTCGTCGGAGACGTCGCCGCCGATCACTCTCTTGAAAAACTGTGTACGAACCGCACTCACGTCTTCTAGAGAAGGACTGTGGGTTCTAAATCCAACTGTTGAAATCCTTTGATATGGCTGCTTTTAGGAACCCAGTGAGATTTGCTGTCTTCGAAATTGAGGTCTCTGCTAATTGGACACCAACAATAAGCCCTTTTTCAAATGGTTATATATCTGTCGCTTTTCCCATTTTACTTCATTCATCGCGAGAAGCACTCTTACACCTTACTTATACTAGCATTCTAAACGTGTAACCCACGTCATAAAAAAATTACATACTTCATCCCTACCACGAATTCAAATGACAATCGCAAAGGTTTCTAATTCATTGCTCAGTGTGTGTATAACATGAAGTCAAATAAAATGGAAATGTTAAACCGAATTTTGAAATGTTATAGATATTTGGCATGAGTAAAAAATCAACGGATCTATCCTAACCGTTAAAGACTGACAGCATAAAATCAACTAGAGCTGAGTTTGCAACATCATGCATGCGGATTCGTCTATCATACTTGTTGTTGCTAATCTTTCTGATACGAACATAATTCAGATCATGTTT
Organism: Stegodyphus mimosarum; assembly: GCA_000611955.2. Classification (NCBI taxonomy): domain Eukaryota; kingdom Metazoa; phylum Arthropoda; class Arachnida; order Araneae; family Eresidae; genus Stegodyphus; species Stegodyphus mimosarum. The sequence goes on from KK122258.1 coordinate 81,292, forward strand.
CTGAACTCATCGTGGACAATACAGAGGGGGTGATGGAGAGGAAGAAGCTGTAGTTGGGAAAAGGCCTAACCACCTTATAAGTGATTGTGTGAGTTTGCCCAGTTTCGTTCCAGTTTTGATGGAGATGAACAAAATTTGGGCTATTCGCTACGGAACTGATTCAAAGTAATGATTCATTTCACTGAGTGAATTCATTCCGATTCCAGAAAAGCAGTCATAGCTCTTTAACAGTTCAAGGACAGTTGCTGGAATTGTGCCAGAAGTACTGACCTGCAATATAATTCTCGAAAAAAGAACAGAGTTCTTGTTGGAAGCGTTCCAAGAAAGTTCGATTACCATTTTAGGAGGTAAAAGTGTATGTATTCTCCCATATTAAAATTTAGTTTAGTTTTTATCAGTTCCCAAATTTTTGGCATTTTTTAATTCTAGAATTTTATTTTTGTAGGCAAAAAGGATACTTTAGAGAATCTCAAAACAACAAATGGAAGAAATCAGTTCAGACAGTTAGAGTTTGTTTGATTGGATTTCTCGATCCCTTTGCTGGTTCGATGCTTTTAGCTCTTCACTCCTAGCTCGTGAGCCGTTCCCAATACCAGTGCTCTTTCGATTCTTCCCATTCTTCGTTCCATCCTCGCTAACTACTCTTGATTCCCCCCCTTTTCCTGATGTTTTTGATCAAAGTTATTGTTAGTGAGGGATGAATCATAAAAAAGGACCAATGAACTTCAGT
>KK122258.1:82055-124651 GCA_000611955.2 Stegodyphus mimosarum
CACGGCGAACAGCGAATTCAAGAGTATCTTACCCTTCCTATCGTGCCATCGATCTCTCGAGAAAACTTTAGCCTCGACAGTTTTTTAAGTTTTTCCATGGCGAAAGTAACTCTACATTTACAAACATCAGAATCTTCTTCGAGATTGCAGCCAGAGCTTAACGATAAGGAGCTGACATTTCTAACCACATAATCTATGATTTAAGGTACGGAATATCTTTAACTTCTGGATTCCAAATACCCGGAGCTCATTTGTAGGAAATTTATTTCCGGGATTTAAATAATTCACATTAAGAATAAATACTTTAGTTCTGTTTGTAAAGAAATAAGTTATGAGTTTTCTTTTTTCTTTTTTTTTCTTTTTCTTTTTTTTGCAGGCAAAGCGAAAACAGACTATGTGTTTATGATGAGGGCTATATAAAGAGAAGTTAATTATATTATTTTATTTACAAATGAATAAATACAGTCATTTTTCAGATTGTTAAGAATGAATATTTTACACTTTTTTGGACAAAAATAGAAACATGTTGTATTTTTGATCAGAACCACCTTTGGAAAAAAAAATAGTTAAACATTTTATCATTTACTGTAAATACGTATTTTAATATATAAAAATTTGTATAACTTTTGTTTTCGTTAAGACAAATCCTTTTTAAATGAGAAATTTAAATTAATTTTTCCGTTAATGACTGGGTAACTATTTAGTCTGGGGATTTGACTTTACGCTGTACGTATATTGTACCCTAATATTGTAATGACAACTTTCAATTTCTTATTTTCGAAAAATCTCTTTAAATACATATTAACTTGTTTTGTTTTACGAAACAATAGTTTTTTTATACTTGTTGTCGGCTACTACTGAAACTTTCCTCTATTTTAAAAGGAAATAATTTTTGACTGGATCGTTTCGAACAAAACTTTATTTCAACTATTGTTATTCAACATTAAGAACGTTATTTGTATCGAAATTGTTTATTTTGACGAGGTAAGATTATATTCCTAGCTGAAAATAACTAGTCGGTTACTAGTTAGTATTCCTCGCACACAATTTCCTCTACGATTCAGAACTCAATGAACCTTGATACCATTTTTTTCTGTCTTAGTTCTATAGCAATAACTATAATAAATAAACTTTATGTAAGGTAGTATCTGTGAATAAATTATATATTGCTGCTTCTCAAAATAGACTTTTCTGCTAGCTAGGAATTTCAGATTGTGTCAATATGTAGAAGAATTTATTTGTTAAAAAATCTGATGTGTACAACACACGACTTCCTTGTACGGAATATTAAATAATACGCATTTTGAATTTCATTTAAACTTGTTGGATTGAATTAAATCTACATCGTCGATAGCGCATAAACCAGAATAGAATAAATGCACTCTAAAAAATTCACTATATGTGTTTATCATAGCGACAGTCTGGCGTTAGTCTCACTTAACAACGTTACGTGTCATTCATTTTATAATTCAGAATGCACAAAATTATGTATATCATTTGAAGAATCATCGAATCATTGCCACGTGTTCTATACAAATACTATAGTAAATCTAAAACGATGTATGAAAGAAATAAAACAACCAAACAAAAAAAAAAAAAATTCGCAGACGATTCAGCAATTCTCATTCAATTAATTCAGTTCTTACTTCGCGACAAGGCAAAAATACATTAAAAACTCAAAATATCTGTATTAAAAATTACGAAGTAAATCTTAAACTCTTATTTCCTCGAATAAATTCCAGAATTAAGCATGATTTAATTCGCAATAATAAAAGAAGGCGTTATCTTTGTTGTTACGAAGCTTAGTTTCTCGAGATTGGCAACAAATCCACTATCCTAATAAGTTCCAAATGTAAACAAATATGGCTGCCATGGGAGAAATGATTAGGCTTAGCCGCACTTAAGCAACTTTTAAATTGTTGATAATTCTACAAATCTTGCATGCAGATATACTAACCAATCAACTATTTTTAAAGCAAATGATGCACAATTTACCAACATATAAGAATAAAAAACTGAGCTTACTGAGCCGAGTAATACAGTGGAAATACATATATACATATATTTATATACTTTGGGCCAATTTTAACCAAAATAGGAGATGCAAATCTACATGTTATAGCAGTCCTACATACAAAATTTCAACGTTCTGAGGCTGCTCGTTTTTGAGTTATGCGAGATATATAGCTGTCCACCCAAATTGCAACACCAAGAAAGACAACAGATATCACAATAAAATTTATTTAGTAGATAACATGTTGACCAAGTATCAAATGATTAAATATATAGACTTCTGTGAAGTGTGGTTTCTTCTAAAATCAGTAGCCAGAATAGCCGCCATTGTTGGAGATCACCGCTGCCACACGCCTTGGCATTGATTCAAAGAGACTTTGGATGTGTTCTTGGGGTACAGCAAACCAAGCAGCTTCCACACGTTGCCAAAGTTGATCTGGTGTGGCAGCTTGGGATGTAATCTGGGTCAATCGTTTAGCAACCATGGACCACATGTTTTCTTTCGGCGAAAGATCCGGAGAGCGAGCCGGCCAGAGAAGCAATTCAATCTGGCAATTGACGAAGAACCGTTGGAAAATGCGTGCCACGTGTGGACGCGCATTATCCTGTTGAAATATGGCTGTGGGCAAGCCTTGAAAGTAAGGAAGGACAACTGGCTCCAACAACTCGGAGATGTACAGCTGGCTGTTTAAAGTACCGGTAATGCGTACTAGAGGAGTGCGAGAGTGATATCCAATACCGCCCCATACCATAATACCCGGTGCAGAACCAGTGTGGCGATGCATAACGCAGCTGTTTAGCATAATCTCTCCACACTGTCTCCAGACTCGAATCCGACCATCGTGGTATTGCAAACAGAAGCGTGACTCGTCAGTAAAGACAATTTCATTCCATTCTGCTGTCCACATCCTTTTTCATTGCACCATTGGCGGCGGAGACGTCTATGGTTCTGCGTCAAAGGTAGACGAAGAAATGGACGTCTTGCGGACAGATCACTCTGCTGTAAACGGAGTCGAATGATACAGGATGCAGACACAGGATGCTGTGTTACAGACTGAATGGGCTGTGCTATGGTTCGTGATGTGACTGAGCGATCCGTGACTGCCTTGCGCACAATGTTCCTGCCATCGCGTGAAGTGGTGCACTGAGGTGGATGCGATCGAACGCGTCGGTCCGTCGTACCCTCCTGCATCCAACGGTCACATATCCGCATTACCGTTCTTTGGTTTCGTCCAACACGACTACCGATTTCCCTGAAAGATAATCCACACTCTCGGTAGACCACTATCCTTCCTCTGTCGAACTCGGATACTTGATCAGACGATGATCGCTGTTTACTACGACGCATAATTGATCGGTTTTTGAAAAGAAAAACCACAAGAAAAATACAATTGCCGAACTTGAAATCGTGGAAAACTCCAAGCCTTAAATAGCGCTTTGAAGTGGTGCCACAGGCGCGCGTGATGTGCGTCTGCGCTGAAATTCTAAACATTTGCATATCTCACCTCCGCTAATGCATATTGTAAATTTCATCTACTCGTTGGTCGAATTGCTTGTTTGGAAGTAGAAACTCTTAATTCTAATTTTTTTAACTGTACTTGCTGTTAAGTATTTCTGTATTTTACAATTCTTGATGAAGGTGTTTTGTATTTCTATGTATTTCTGCCTTGCCGTAAAGTGAGAACTGAATTGATTGAATGAGAAGTATATCTCTAGTGAAATTCAAGGAAATATGTTTAAATGAAGTGCAGCAAAAAATGTTCGTAATTTAATAGGCCGTACGAGGAAATCATTGGTATCCAAATCGGGTATTTGTTTGTGTTAAGTTTTAGGAGCGTTGGAAAAGAAGAAAATAATTGGCGCTCATTTGATACATGGTTTCGATTTGTATTTATAATATATATCCCTTCCAGAACTTTGAATATGCTTGACTGAATTATCTGTGTATATATCTAAACATATACTTAATTGAAAACTGCTGTTTTTCTTTTGATGTTCTATGTACTGAAGAATTATGTACCTTCTCCATCGAAGTCTTTGCGCGCCTTTATTTTCGCACCCATTTCTCATAGACATATACTTCCAAATACAAAAATGAATTAAATCAGGCAAAGTGTAATATTATGACAACTCTAAAGAAATAAGAAATATAAAAAATGAATTTTCAAAAACTCTGAAATTAAACTTTTTATATGGCCCCCAGTTTGGTATAGTTAAGGAAATTTCATACTCATTATAAAAGAAAAAATGTTTGAGCCCCGTACGATAAAAAATGACCCATATATGTAATCTCAAAAGTTGTGACTTTTGATGATACTTTCGACTTGTTCTGAGGGATTGGCTAATTAAGAAATTAAAGTAATTCGAAATTGATTCTTTTCTGTTTAATGAAATTCTATAATTCAGAATTTTTCCCGCTCTAATGTAGTTTTGTTAGATATGGTGCGCCGAAATTATTTTCATGAAACAAATCTTAATTTTCAAGTGCTCAAAATGCGTTATTAGTATTTTCATACAGGTTTAATTGTGTGTTTTCTACAGCATGGTTTGTATAAAATTCCATGAATAAAGTCTCTTGTTGAAAACACACACATTTTACAAAATTTTAAAACAAAAATGTTTTCCCTTTCCTTCTTTTTAAGGAATTATGCAGTCATATTTTACAAAATTTAAAAGAAGCATTATTAAATTATTGACTATACGAGTTATTTGTCTTAAATTTCAGTCTTAATTTAGTATAATTTTGTATTTTTAATTATTAATATGAAAGATTTTTTACTTTGATAATTGCGCAATGCCCAAAATCAGTTACCTTTCTTCTAAGGAAAGAAGGCTTTTTAATATATTATACTTAAGCATCCCCCAACCATCAGCAAGCTAGTACGCTGATTTTGTTGGAGAGGACATTCCAAGTAAACCTCAAAGTATCATTGTGTTATTCAATACTGCATTATATCATTACGTTTTTGTATTTAATTCTTCTATTTTAATAAATATGCCAAGTATCCACTATAAGAAAAACCTTATTCAATTAATTATAAATTGTCTGTTATATCTTCTAGTTTTCACGTGGAAATATTTTCATCAAGAAAGCTTGAAGAACATTTTATTGAACATTTACTTTATGGAATTATTTTACAAAAATTTACAAAATTTCAAAAATTTCCATTAGACATTTTTCCAAGACCTCGAGGACCTTCAAAAATTATATTTGCGTTAATTTATTATTCAGTTTTACTTAGATATTATTTTGTTGTTGTAAAAGTTGTAAAGTATTTCATAATCCACATGGCAGAGAGTTCATCAACAATGACGGGGCATAGTAAAATTTACAGGCTATGTTCTTGATGCTTTCTTGTATCTTTCCTCAGATAATACACTTTCTCTTGCTTTACTAATACACTAATGTTCTTTTCTCCCAAAATGCTCTCCCAACCTTTCTTTGGAAGGGGTGGGTAAGATACACAAAATACGATGGCTACGCTAAGAAATAACTGACAACTTCAAAATTGGCTATTCTAAATTTGATGTTCTTCCCTTAGTTCATCTTATCTCCCAAATTCGATGTTTTTCCAAAAATCATATGACGGTTACGTAACACTGCCTGCAAAGAGAACTAAAACCTAAAATTAACCAATCATAGCTTAGCTGTACATATGCACCTCCCTAGTATAAATTCTGCTTCGCGAGCAATTGCATCATTCTTTTTCTTAACTTCTTATGCTCTGCAAAACCTCTGCGCTGCTATGCTGAATTGTCCTCATTTGTTCTTAGTCTAAGATGACGTGGTAGAGTGTTAATCCATGTACATAAAATTTACTGTTGCTAATTATGATCTAGAATTATATTGTCTACAGAAAATTTATCTGGTGTGCATAAAGACTGTGATTCTTCCAACACAGTTTTGTCAACGCCGTCTTCTAGCGCTTACACTCAGCCATTACGATTGATTAAGCAACGCTCATAAAACATCATATTTATATATATATATATGTAGAGAGAGAGAGAGAAATACGTATAAAAAATTCTTTCAATACTGTTATTCTTAGCAATAAACATCTTATCACACTCCTTACGGTTCTTTGTCTAACTTCTTTTTTAGATACTGCGAAATCTGAGGACCTGCACTATGTACTGTTTTTCCAGTTTTTAAGATTTCGTGATTGTTAAAAACTGGAAAAATAATTCTTAAAACTTAAAAACTTCTGACTTTGCTGCCTGATATTTTCTGACATAATTTCACAAATGTTCCTTCTGATCCATAGCGAGTGACTGTGGAGGCTAATTAACAATTACGGCACTGGGTACTTTCGAGCTTGTATGGTTCGTCAGAAATCTAGAAGTTGAGTAAATTGTCAATATAATAAATGCGTTGTACCCCAGATTCGTTAAGTAAGAGAGCCTGGAATAGAGGCATCGATGCTTTAGTTTTAAACCGGATTATAAATTTTGCCACATTTTGATCCTAATATCAACAAATGCTGCATTATTGGCAAAGTAGGCAAAATGACAGAACGTTTCCTAACTTTTTAAAAGAATTAAAATTAAAACACGAATTCATGTTAAATATACCTCATTGACGGAAAGGATTTGCGGATTTGTTCGCTTCTTTGTTTAAAATTTCAGAGCCCTCTTTCATTCTGAATTAATTCAATTTCAATTTTAAAAAAATTCACAAAATTTAAAGCAATTAATAAAAACTAATATGCTAGCGAACTGCTTTATGTAACCTAAATGTTTACAGTTTTCCACATGGGGACAAAAACGGGCTTACCATTTGAAGAAATATTATATCCGAACGTAATTAAGATATTTCTTAAGCACAGTATACCAGCGAGAATCCCTGCAGTCGGTGCTCACCTGTCAATCGTGTCCTTTTTCCTGTTAATGCTGTCTGTTAATAAAAGCTGTTTACATATAAATATATTTCCAAACAAAGCGAAGGTTCCTAGTGCAAAAACACTTGTAACACAGCTAATTTGGTTTCTTAATAAGGGCCTATAAAATTAACAAAATCCGGCTTTTCAAATCTTTGAAAAATATTTACCACATTGTAAACTATATTTAGCTCCATTTATAGGTTTCCTAATGTGTTATTTATGTTCGTTTTTAATGGAAAGGAATGCACTTTAAACTCAGACAACTAAAATCTTGAAATATTTGGAATACTGCATTTTCAGCAAATACATAACTGAAATGTTTTCATGAGCTGTATAGTATTGCTTCAAAAGCCACATGCAGCCAGCAGACCGCCTATTTGATATCACTGATGCATATGACATGTTAGATACTTTGTAATAATACTTAATACTTCGTAATAATATTTAATACATAATGCAATGCATATGACGTCGAAATACAAAAATGCTGTTTCTTCTTGAGACGACAGTTCTAGAAGACACTACAGAAATTAGTAATTCCTTTATGCAGTGACTTTAAAGGAAGGTGTTGGTAAAATATACTGAGAAATACAGAAAATAAATACTGGAAAAATAAGACCAATTAAGTTTTAAGACTTCAAACTTTTCTGAATATTTACATTACAATTCAGAGCAGATCATGGAATTTAAACAACAGGAAAATACTAAAACAATACTGCACTGTTAGAATATTTCCTTCACCTTTACTTCCAAACTATGCGAAATGATCAGTAATGAGATATGCCTATTTCTGAGCTAGATAATTTTGAAATAAATGATAAGCAACAATAAGATAAAGAACAGTTCCTTTATTAGTAATCTATTTTATTACATAAATATACCGAATTATTGATAATGTCACTGGAGACTGTAAATCAATATTCTTGAGCAGCTTACATTTTAATATTAGAGTAAGGGGAAAATGCTTATTTTTTTTTTTATTTTGATAACGGAAGAATGCTTTCTTATTCGACTGTTATTTTCCTAATTTCAAATTACGAAAATATATCTAAAACCCAAATAAATTTTCAGTTTGATGATTTTGTGTACTTTAGAATCTTTTAAATACGATTATCGGGTTTTAATTTTTTCTGTTAGGGTTACTTACTTCGGCTGCTTACCTTAGGTAAACAAGAAGGTTTAATGCAGCGATTTTTGTGTTGGAACAACGTGCTATGAAGTTGAAATATTTTAGTGAGATTAAGATTTCACTTTGGCAAAGTGTATAAAGTATTTTAAATATCTTAAAAATATTTTTCTCAGGAATTATAAGAATACGAAAAATTATAAAATTTGTATCTTTAGCATTAGATATGCTAAAAAAGATATAGATATTTTTCTTGTTTTAAATATTTGTTTAAAAAAAGGAAAAATGTTAATTTCTAAAGTCTTCTTCTTGTAACTCATCTCTCTTGTCTGATAGTAACTTTTAAACAAATATAAGAATTTTATCGTGGCGTGTAGCCCAAGAATGCCTCTGTCCTTGGCATGGAGGCCCAACAGCAGTGGAGCGGTAACGCCGATGAGCACTGGTAGTTCTGTCCAGGATTCGAATGGCGGCAAACGGGGGGGCTGCACGGGCGTTTTCGGAGTGTTCCTCATGTGTAACATATATACGAGCCAGTTTCGACATCCTCCACGAAGGCATAAGCAGTCCTCTTCATAAGCAGTTAGCCCTCGTGTGTTTTTTCGTAATCAAATAAACAAAACCAAACCTTGGCATGGGGCTTGAGCATGCTATAGATCAGTGTCTAAAACTGGTGGTCCATGGGCTGCCTGAAGTTCGGAAGCAAATTTATGTTGCCCGCGAATACATTTCCTGTTAAATTAATTACAATTATTATGGTAATACTTTGAAGAAAACATTTTAAGATTTTAATAGTTAGGAGTCCAATTTTACATTGCTTTCATTACAGAAAACGAACTTAAGTATTTCTCCTGAAAATCTAGAAATGTAGTTAATTAATTTATGCTGTCACATCAGTCTTATTCAAAGACTATATACTTATTTCCCGCCTTCTTCGCATGCCTTCCTGGTGTAGTGGTCAGCATGCTCGACGCGTAACTGGGAGGTCTGTGGCTCGATTCCTGACGAAGGCGCTGCTCATTTTTCAATACTCCTGCTTCAAAAATGACTAATTTCTCTACAAATTTGGTTAATTTTTATTTTTTAATTGAAAAAAGGCAAATATCATCAGTTACACGACTTTTGCAAAAAAGGATGATCACTTTGCGTGGGAATACGTCGGCAGCATGTGAACAGTTATTTTTTCATAGTTGAAAATTAATATGTCTCCCAAAAGAATGAGACTGCCAATGAATATCTACAGTTTTTAATGAAGATAATTTCTAGTAATTTTTTCTGTAAGATTACAAACGAAAATCGAAGCGCTATGAGGTGTAGTTAGAAACAAAGAAGTTTATGTTTATTTACATACAATATCACCTTTTCTGAATGCGTTACAGAAAAATCTTATAAATAAAAGAAAGAGATAGGGTTGTTATTATTTACTCTCAAGACAAGTTTGTTCCTGTTGGGAATTAAGTTATTTTGTGGTTACTGCAATATATCCCAATTCTTTGAATAAATGTCAGTCTGAAAATTTTAATACTTAGCTGTAAACGCGTTTGAGTTATAAACTGTGACCAGCAGAAATTTCTTGAAGATACCAACTTCTAGTTTCAAGCAGAAGATTAGTAAAAATTTAAGTTTTTCGTTTGTGTCATTTTTATATGTATGCTCTTTTTAAATATTATTGTGACCCATCAGCTAGTTTCTGATTGTTCGTTTGGCCTGCATTTAATTAAAGTTTGAGACCACTGTTATAGAAGATAGTAAAACTTTACCCATTTACGTCCCAATTGGAAAGAAAATCACATCGGGCTTCAGGTCCAAGGATTTCTTACCTCTCTTTTCCTACCACCTAACAACTCGATGTAACTATTGGCTTGCCGTGCATTTTAATTGCCACTACACTGTATGGATATACTTTTACAAATTTACAAGCCTTCTCCGAGATTCGAATTTAGGCCGCACAATATGGCCGACGGCAATGCTTATCACTATACCCACCGGCTGGGAAGTTTTAATTTCGAATTTTTTCTTCAATAGAAAATAAGAATTTTCTGATTTTAATAATTTTGCCGTTATGAAACTACGAAACTAATGGCTACATCTGAAACTATTACAATGTAAAGGTAAATACAATTAACTGCTTAATTACTCTTTTTTAACTATCTATGACCCCTATCTATGACCCTTTAACTATCTATTAAACAGATATTTAACCAAACTTCAGTTACTCAATAAGGAAGTAAAACTTAACTAAATTGTTTATTAAAATTCCATCTTGTAGTGCAATTAAAATTTTATGAATACTACCAACTCTGTTTGCGAGATTTCAGTACCTAAATATGCAAATGAGCTGAAAACACAACTAACACAAAACACAGCTATTGAAGATTTTAACCTTGAGTTCAAACAAGTACAGCATTTACACATCAAATTTACAAGATTGCTAGACTAGGGGCTCATTATCTCAGACTAAACATTTATATCGACTGATTGTCATAGTATACTTCCTAAACAACAAACTGCTCGTTATTTAAAATCAAATTACTTTGTGTTCTGGTGAATGCTTACGAAAAAGATAGAAAGTACAAAAGAATTAACTTGAAAATAGGGTGTTAGTTTAAATAAACCATGTAACCTAACTTACCAATAATTTAAACAAGTTAATATATTTTTATTCGAAGATTAAATTTTTATTTGCTACTTACGTACTATCCGGTCACAAAGCAGCAGAATTTAGCTCCGATTAGGAACAAGCCTCATGTCACTATATACCTGCGCTTTCGCTGATCCTGTTTGATTCCTAATAAACCACCTTCTGTTTTTATGAGAAAAAACATAATTTAACAGTTTCTGTGTATTTTTTTAAAACAAATATCACACCGGTACATTTACAGTTCGTCGAGATAATTTGTAGAGTCATTAGGTTATTTTGAAGCAGGAGACGTGAAGAATGAGCAATGTCTTCGCAGGGACTCAAACGTGAACCTCTCGAATACGCGCCGAGTGTGCTACCGTTGTTAAAACACGAATGCATGGAGAAATGAGAGAGAAAATACTGTAGTAACACAGCTTCTGGTAAAATGCAAGGGGTTCACAAAGTATTAGAAATTCGAAAAGTCCACTTTTTAAAGGACAAAAGCAAAGCGAATGGAACACTTCCGCAGCAGGAGCTGTTTAATGAATTTTATAGAGAGGTTGACGAAAGTTTTCTAGTAAAATAAAAGATTTTGCTACTTGAGGGAAATATTTGCAACAACGCTCGTGAACAAGCGATTCAGTTAAATAAATGCATAGCTGTATCTTGAACAATTAAGTATTTTCTTTATTTAATAAACTGATATAATTTAAGCTGGCCCTCATTTATATGACAGGATAATATCACAACATTTTTCCCCCTACCTTTCGTCATTTCTGTTTTTAACAGATCATTTTAAATAGGATATTTTATGTTCTTTAACTTTCGTAGATTTAATTTTCAAACTAGAAGATCTCATTTAACTGAAATTAATCGAGAAGACATAAAATTTGGCAACGTAACATCATTGCCTTCGACGTAGCATTTAATCAGGATTCTATTGATTTCGAGTACAAACAGGTATAGGTCCCTCTTTATCAAGTATAAAAAATCTGACAAATTCTTTGCAGATATCTTTGCTCCTGACGAAGAGTGACCTCCACCTGTTGCCCTCGAAATCAATGAAATCTTGACTAAAATCTACGCCAAATACAGGGTTGCTGCTTTGCCTAATTTTATCTCTTATAATTGCTTAGTTTAAAATTTTTTCAGGTCTTAAACAGAAATCTCCATGCCAAGTTTAGATTGCAATTTATGTCCAGATTTCAGTTTATTTATGATAGTTTCTTATTTATTTTTTAACAGTAGATTAGAGTTTAAGTCACTGTGGATTCAGTCAATCATAAAAATATAAAAATATCCGAAATGATAGTGATAGATAAAAGAAAGTGGTTAAATACATTAGACACTCTTCATGGAGTATTTTTAGTTACATATCATTAGAAAGTGGAACGAGAAACAATTACTGTTAAATAATGTATTTTATTCTTTTTATAAGGGGAATGAGGAAACGATTTACTGCTTACATTCAGTCCTAAATCATTGTTGTTTCCCTTATACTACGGCAGTGTTTTTGTTTGTTATTTAACGCTGTTGTTCACAAAGAGAGACACGCAAAAATTACAAACAATGACAAATCTTTTTTTAGTCATTTGTTTAGCTTGCAATGCTCTACACCTTCTTAAGGAAGCTGCAATATTTTTTTGATAAATATTGATTCTGGTCAATAATGATTTAATGGAAACATGAGTTTATCAAATAGTTAATAAAAACACCCGTACATATAAAGCTAACAGTGATTTAGTTTCAGGTTTTATTCATTTAAAGACGAATTGCAATTTTAAGAATTGAATAACTAAAACAATGTTTCAGGAATAAAAATATTTGTTTAAATCTCGAATTTTGTGATGAAAATAATCAGCTGCAGATGGGAAATTATTTTCTGAATGCAAAATGCACAATAATCAGTATTATTGAACATAGATTGCGAAGCTTAGCTATGTATTATATTGCAGCAAAAGAAAATATTGCTACGTTCTGCGGCTTCGTGGATTTGGAACCATCGATGATAACACTTGATGAAAAATAAAAATACAATTTATTCAGCAGTAAGCTCTATTACACAGGAAATTTCCAAACACACGTTTACACTCGTGAAAAACTAGACAAACACGCTGAAACAATCAGCAACACAGCTGATAAGAGTCAGGCTCTAATGTTGAAGACGGCTTCACGGCAAAGCACTTAAGTACAGCTCCCGACTCGGTCAGTCGCTTTCAAGTTACTTTCTGAACTCAAGAAACTGTACTCACAGGACAGGCATGGTGTATATATACCTTCGAGAATATTCTCGAGAAAACCACTAAATATGTGTTCTAGAATGTTCTTTCTCCGTCTGTGACATATTGCCATTTTTGTGTTCAAATTAGAGTCAAATCTGGCAACCCTTCGTTTCCCTGCCACTTTGTGCCAACCCTCAGCTCTCTTTGCGGGGAAGCTCCGCTGGACATTTCGTAACAATATTTACTAAAAGGGAAAAAAATTGAGAAGCATACAATTTTTCATACAATGATTTGAGAAAATTAACAATGAATAAACAAAAAAATAAATAAATAAAGAAGTGGGTTTCTTAATACATATAATAAATTGCTTTTAGAAATAAGTAATAAACTTTAGAAGTTATACTTCAAAAATGTTACTGAAATTTAAAATCTGATGCTTCTGAAATTTGAGCGCTTGATACATTTGATTGAGAGTTTTGGAAGTGAATGTGATTTCTGAAAATGAAATGAAGATAATATCTTGTTACTTTATTGCTTGCGTCTGTTCAAGTTATAAATAAATAAGCAAGAAAACTCAATCACAATTTTAGAATTTAAATTCTTTTCTCAATCTGAGTTTTAATTTTATTCATTAATATTTTTTTCATTAGCCGCCCTACTGGAATAGCGGTTAGTGATTAAAACTGGGCGGGCCTCGAAAAAGTGTGGTTGTTTGTAAATGTTAGTGTCTGTGCGACATGAGGTCACTATGCAGCGAACCGAAAGTCCTCTGAAAAGGTTGTAGTAGAGTAAAAGGGGATGAAGATCCCTGGATCCAGCCCCCTCATCTTCAAAATTGGGGCGGAAATGAACAAACTCATACTGTCACTTGTATGGTGCCTAAAAGGAATGGTGCCAATGACAGGCACAATCTTGCCTCCTTGCCACGATAAATTTCATAGGTTTGCTCTGATATCAGACAAGTAAGTAAATATTGGCATTTCTTTTTCCGCGAACTTAATCGCACTAAGAGTCCCCACCGCCCGCAGAACTGGGGCTGGGGTTCAACCCCTTTCCCAAAACCTTGGAGGGATCGGCGCTATGCACTTGAGTTCACAGGGCTTTAATTTGCTACGCCAACCGTGCTAAAATGACGCGATCAGCAGAATTCGGACTCCACGCTCTGTTGTACTAGCGATAAACTTCACCACTAGTCCAATGGACTATCTGCTCATCACAACAACTTTGTGTGTTTAAGCTCTCATGCCCACCAATTTAAATTGCTCAATACTAATAGTTTACAAGGATTGTGCTTTTCGCGCCTCTATGTACCTGTGCATTCCCATCTGTATTCGTGCGTTTTAATATGTATGTATGTCTTTTTGTGATTTAAGTGACTATGTGTATGTACCTGTTTCATGTGTTGTGTGCTTATGTATTTTGCGCTTTGTGTCTTGTGTATTATTTGTTTATGTGTTTTTATGTGTATGTCTTTTTACATTTTTACTTACCACCTGTAACACCACAGCTTACCTCTTCAATCTGTAATACAACCCTACTAACGCCCTTGTAAGGCTATGTATTTCTCTTTGACAACCTCAATAAACTCCCGGTACAGCATTGTGGGGCTCCAGGGAGCTATTGCTCTAGTTAGGGGAGGGCGTGGGACACGTGCCTGTTTACCTCTGTTAGCCACCAGACGTCTCCGTCCTCCGTAACTTACCTACCTACCTACCAGTTGCTCGGGCTGTTCGTCGCATAGAGCCATTACACAGCAAATCCGGAGCCGGTCCCCGGGCTACCAGAACCGCACTACTCTAAGACTTGCCAGACTCCGGGCCGACCAATGAGTAATATTTCCGGAGCCCCCCAGATCCACTAGGTTCACATTTTGTATAGTTCTGTGGCGAAGACTGCCTAGGCACAGATCCTAGCCAGTAGCTTCGCAGAGTTCTCTACGTCGACCCCGGGGAAGGAACATATCAGACCGAGATTGTTGTTGTTGCTTATGGTCAGTTGTCTGACGTAGTCAGCTCAAGCCCACGAAATTCCTCGTGGCAAGGAGCCCAAGCTTACACTTGTCGTTGGCAACAGCCTTGAGCATCTAACAGATGACAGTGCGATTTGGCTCAGTTCCGCCTCCAGTTTTGATGGGGAGCACCCCGAGGGAAGGATCCGAGGGTCTACCACCCCTCTCCCCTTACCCCAAACCACACGAGAGGACTTTCAGCTCAATGAATATTTAAAGTGCCGCCATGCCTCACCGACACTATACATTTACAAACATCCATGCCTTCTCCCGGATCCGAACCCGGGCCCTTCTGAACGTCAGTCAGTGATGCTAACCACTACACCGGATGGGTGGCATCGAGATTAGTCACAACAATAACACCAACTTTTGCCTTCAAAAATGTTAGATAAGATTAAATTTGGCATTTTCCAAATATCAGTTGATATGGTGTAAAGCGAAGCATTGTTAGGTGCATTATAAATTAATTAAATTTAAACGAACTTAAATTAATGCATTGTTTGTAATAAAACATTATATTATACTGCACAGAGCCAACCAACCGGTACGGTGGTTAGTAACGTTGACTGCCCTACCGAAGGGCCACAGCTGAATCCTGGAGAAGGCATGAGTGTTTGTAAATGTATAATATATGTGCGGCATGGCGTGAATCTAAATATGTGGCAAACCTCGAGTCCTCTCAAGAGGTTGGTGGTAGGGATAGAGGGGTGGAAGATCCTCCGATACTTTCCCCTGGGGTGCTCTTCTCAACATTGGGAGCGGAACTAAGCTAAGATTGGGCTGTCACGTATTTGGTGCTCAAGACCCATGCCAAAAGGCAGGCACATTTGACTGCTTGCCATGATGAATGTCGTAGGCTTGTGCTAATGTAAATAATGATATTTCTTTAGTTTGGGGCCACTAATTTAAAACAAAGAACGTAATTAGGAATTCTAATAATGTTTATAAAATGATTTTCCTTAATGAATGTCCAAAATGGCAAATCAATCCGGTATTTTGAATTCTCTAAGAAACTTAAATACAGTCAAAGATTTCTAACTAAAGGAGAATAATAAGTAACTTGAATAGAACATAATTACAAACAAATGCACTTTTTAAAATCCCGTATCAAAATAACGAAAGATATCGAAAATGTAATGCTTTATGTATATAGTACAATGGAATAAAGAACGTGGTATCCCTTTCACTAAAAATAAAATTTGAGTACCCAGTTCAATCAATTTTTAAACTGTAAAGAGTACCCCCACCGAAGGCTCTGATTTAATATATTTTACATTCTTATTTTTACGTACAACAGACAAATGTGCCGATTTAAGATTGAAAAATAATGTCTGTCATGTGTCTTAGGACTTGTTTTACGACACCGTCCTCTCTCGATGAAATTCGTAAGCAGTTTCTCGCGTATCTGCTTGTCGATGTAGCTGTTGACACGTCCAATTTGCCCTTTAAGTAAGCCTTTTATTTACTCTTTAGGTTCGGACTCTTTAGGACTTGCAAAAACACTGTCATGCACAATAGCGATGTGTTTCACAAATAGGTTGGGCTGAGAGCATGGGGATTTAACGTCTGTATAAAACCTGTACTATCAAATTTCTTTACCATTCTACGACTTTTTGTTACATTAGATACATTTGCATCGAAATATTCCACGAAGCTTCCTAGCATTCTGTGCATAACACCCACCATTCTTGTAGTCAGTTTCAACAGTGAAAACTCTCTGTTCCTTTGTGTAGAGCTCTAAATCAACTGAGCTGCAACGAAGCTACGAAATGTACTTGTAGGATTTTACTGTAACTAGAAGTTAAGACTAAAATTCCTGCAGATAGCGAGTTATAGTTGGGGCTTAAACAACTTAAAAATACCGAACAAGGTCAAAACAACCTTTGTGTTTAGTCTGAAACTGAACAAATCAGACACAGCTTGTTCTATGACGAACCCTGCTACTTTGTAGGCGTTTAAATTAACGTAGGTTTAAGTCGGTAAAAAAATGGGAGACGTCAGCGATGTCTCCCTGGTCAACTGATAATGCTTCCCACGCTAATTAACCTAAAAAAATTTGCAAGCTTTATAAGAGTTTGCAAAGAAAGTTTGACGAAATGAGCAAATGAAGCTTCCGAAGAATCTAGAGTTCACTTATTATGGTACATCTTGCAATCCCACATTGTAATTTTATGTTAATTATTTTTACTATCAAGCCTATTTCCATTTCCCTGCCAGAATGCAAGTTTCCAGCCAACGCGATATTCAAATTACGCAGAATGAAAGAAATTTCTGAAGGAAGATTTTGCAGGGTAAAATCAGAGCGTGCTATGCCTACTCGAAAGCCACGTGGCTAACGTTGATCCTCTAACGATTACAATACCGTGGCGCTAAGTTTTTCTTGCCATTTGACTTGTTCACGACGACTTCGGTCAGAGCCAGCTTAGTTATACTGTGAAGCTGTCAGACTACATTTAAACCTCATTAAGTTTATTCGTTAAATTTAGTTTTAAGTCAAACGTGTTGGCTTCTGTAAGCACGAATAGGTGCCGTCTATTAAACGTTTATTTGGATTAATAAAGGGGGTCTCTTACACCCTTTCCCTGTCTCTGTGGTATATATAAGGCACAATGAAAAGTCACTTGCTGACTTTTAATGGTCTGGTCTAATTGTATGCTCCCGAAGAAGAGCTGATTCTCTACAGTATTTATGATTTAGATATTTAGGATATACGGAGATAATAGCATAATTTCAGCGCAATTTGGAATTCACAAATTAAATTGAGTGCATCCCTTTTGATGTAACAAAATTAACAGATAAATAAGTATATGGAACACATTGTTATTATGAACTGTAATAATAATGCTAAAGAAGTGCCCACGGAGTTATTACAGCTACAAGAGGTTGCTACAGTTTGGAAATTTCCGAATCCTTTTCAACATATTCACAGGATATAAAATTTCATTAAATTTATGCAGCATGAGGAACTTGTACTTGTCAAATATCTAGACTTCAGAAGTTCTGCTCATCGACACTGTCAAATATAAGTTCCTCATGCTGCATAGATTTAATGAAATTTTACATCCTGTGAATATGTTGAAAAGGATTCCACAGCGTGAAAACTTCTGTGTAACTAACGTAGTCAGACACTACACGTAAAATTGGCTGTTTGAGCTGGCTCAGAATTTTACAGTCGCGTATTGCTAAATATTGGCTCGCAAGCTTGAATACAAATTTAAACAGAGTTGGCCAACGTAAGTAACAGTAAGACGCCAAGACGTGACTGTTAGACGCTCTTGACTGAGCATTCAAAATCTTCAACTTAAATACACAAAACTAACTTGCATTCTACCGAAGAATATGGAAAGAAGTTATCGTAAAGGCTTAAGTCATAATAGTGGGTTAGTTAAAATGAGATATCTTAGAAACTGACAATGAGAAAATTGCCAGTTTTGACAGTTCAAATCAAACTCACATTCTTAAATCGAAATATTTGGCTGCTATAATTATGTAAAATTAATTATGTTTTCTAAAAGTGAAATATTTTTGTGGATATATTAAATCCGCCGCTTTTGTACTGGCGCCTTACGTGTAGCTTTTGTATCCAACCTTTTACATATCATGTCTCGGCAAATAAGACCACAGAACTCTGGCAGTCCAACAGGGATGCAAAGTTCGCCGAATAAGACAATTACATGGATAATTATTGTAGCTCAATTACAACATAGATTCAATTACAACGTGCCTCTATTGCTAAAACTTAAACTTAGATAAACAAGAGTTTCGTTAATAAAACCTCGTTAAGAATAACCTATCCTCGTTAATCTCTCCCTTTAAGCAGGCACTACGAGTGTATTTTGTCATTACCTTATAAGTCCATTTTATAAAAAAAGATGCGTTAAACATCTGATATATTCGAAAGCCAGATGTGTAAGATAATCAAAGAGATAACATTAGGCTTTCTACGAAATTTCAGGAAGTACTTTGCATCACTTAGAAGAAAATACTAATTAGCTAATTTCAACGATGTTACTGGAGACGGAGATATATTTATAAAATTATGTAACATAACTTATATTAATTAACCATTTATTATAGTTTAGATCATTGCTATGACTTTCTATGTCTCACCAGAATACAAAGCAACATTTAGAGCCTATAAACTGACGATTTTGAATAGTTATAGAGTTTGTGGAACTATCGCGAGCTGTTCGGATTGTGTCAGCTCTATATAAAAGTGATTATTCCTGCTTTTACATTGTCTTGCAGCTCTATAATTTTAAACTTACGCGCAAGCAGAATATTTGGATCAGCTTATAGCTTACTTTATTAAACTGGTAGTCATAGACTGCATAATAATTTAAATTTATTTGGCTCTCATTTCTTAATTTACATAGCCTGGAGAGATGATTCTTTCTGTCCTACAAATCATGCTTATTATGATAAAAGTTCCAATTAAACAAAGAGGTTATTTAAAACTTTCTAAAGTATTTATCATTTTCTACGTTCGTAAAGTACGTAAAACAGAAGAAATATAATACTAAATATATGCAGATTTTACGGAAAATTGCTCATGTAAATGCAATAATTGATTTACGCAATTTTTGCACAAAAGTGCGTGTTAATGCATAGTGAAACGCGCAGGAAATTTGCTTGGATTTTTACCAAAATTATATATGAAGTAAAAAGGAATAAATTTCTATGCTAAGTAAAAATATTGCGCATATTTGCGTAAGTTTTCACTAAAAATATACGAAGTAAAAAATTGGAAACATATATGCGATAAATATACGTAATATATGCGATATATAATGCGAATGTATGCGATAAATAGATGAAAATTTTTACCAAAAATTTACGTAAATCCTAGAAATTTGTGTATATTATACGTAAAAACTACGAATAAAGCGCAATCACTCGCATGAATATACCTTAATTTGACGCATAACTGACGTGTATTGTAACGTAAAGTTATACGTAAATATCTACTATTTTTTTCCGGCCACTTTTTATGATATTTTTAAGTTCAACTTGTACGTTTTTATACGAAGAGCCATTCGTAAACTGCATGTATTGTTCCCGTGCAATTTACGAATGCATGCTCAGGCAAAAGGAAAACTCGTTAATCGGGTTGAAAGACTTAAATTTAGTTTCGAGATCAGTTGCAATCTTCCAAGTAAAAAATGCCAAATACGTAAGCAGTTTCTAAATTCATACAGAAATACAGAAACCGCAGCTCAAAATATAGGTATTCGAACAAATGAAAAGTGAGTACAAGTTATCGAAAAGGGAATAGCTTAGCAATAAAGTCTTGGAGAAATGCGAAAGCTTGAGGAAAAAGAGGACGAATTCTTTAACCTAGTGAGTGGTTCCTGAGCGGTGAGTCTGGAAAAGGATTGAGGAAAAGTAGTCGATTTGCCGGCGGTGATGACACATTCGACTTTCGTCTTTCACGGTCGCTCGATTCTCAACCTACAAAAGCAACTGCAACAATAAGCCCGCTTTCCCTTCATCCATCCACAAGACCATTCACACTGAAAAGGCGGATGAGCTTCTTCTGGAAACCTAACCAGACGTGGAGTGTGCATGCACAATGGATTTCCATTTCTCCTTTCTTTTTTAAAACTTTACAGTTGAATTCAGTTTGCAAGATTATCGTAGGAAATCAAAGTGAGACTACTTCAGAGTTCAAATGCGATGCGAGCATGGATGTCTATAATAATTATAAAAACTTAAATCAATAATTTAGTAGAAGTAGATTAAATCATGCCCGGAAGATGCTTGAATTGTGTAAAGAAACCACTTATATTTTAAAATTATGAATCAAAATTAAAGATGATCCCTTACTATTTTTGAATTTTTTTATAATTTATTTAAAATGGATATACCAATCAAATTAAAATTTATGGTAAATTACAGATTATTCATATTTTTATATTTCAGACCAACTTCTCAGGGGTAATAATCTAAAACGTCAAAACCTGAGTAATCGAAGAGAGCTATATCACGTTTCGTTCCATATGACCTTTTGAGCTGACCAAGATAAAAATAAAATACACAATAAAATGAAATGGAAATGAAAGGGAAAAAAAGCAAAATATATATATGATATACACTTCAGTCAAAAAAATTGTGTGGTTACTCCGACGTGATAGTCTCGCATAAATTTTAGTACATAATTTTAAAAATAGATTTACATGACTATTAAATTACATTACAATTAAATATATAACCATAAAATTAAAATGTAATTAAACAGAAAATCTAAAAAAAAAACACGTCAATTTACACTGAAAATACAACGGTCCTTTTAACCGTCGAATTTAAGCTTACTAAATATTTGTATCGTAACAAATTTTTCAATTATAATGTTGTGAAAAGCATTACTGTAGAAAATTAGAAAACTCTTTTAAATTCATTTCAAACTATTAATTGTGAAAATTAAACTAAACGTTTTTGTACTGTTGAGAAAAATTAAATTAAAAAAAATTACAATAATTCTGCAGTCAGCATTCAAACAACCTGTAAAAATAAAAATGGCGGTATTCATCTTTTCTTGTGAAGAATACATGGAATCTAAGCAGCAAGGTTGATATTTCCTGTGACTGCATTCAAAAATAGTAATGGTCAAACATGACGATGCATTTTGTATTAAAAAAAACCCTCTCCAATAATTACAAGATATAATAATTTGCTCAAAATTGGTGATATAATAATACATGATATTATAATTAAATCAAGACATAATAGTTTAATCAAACACAAGACATAATAGTTTAATCAAACACAAGACATAATAATTAAATTAACGCTTGATAATTAAATTAGCAAGCTATAATAAAAAATTCAAAATTAGTTCAGAGTCCAACAGAGAGAATACACGCAAAATTAAAAAATATATATATATGAAAATAATAAAATTAACAAAAAAATATGAAAGCTTTCAGATTTTACATTACGTCCAAAGGGACTTCTTTTAACGTTTTGTGTGTTAGCTTTATTTATTAAATATCATGTTCTTTGCATTTAAACCATAAAATTCAATTGAACAGCGATACCGTAAAGTAATTTTAAAATGAGCACATCTCTAGAATTTTTTGCTACACAGTCTCGGCCGCTGGAGATAAAAATGTTTTCTTTTTCTTTTTTTTATTTTATTATGGGTGTGTGTTTGTGTGTACAGTTTTGCTATTGCTCTCTTTGAAATCATTCAGGTTGCTAATCAAGAATTCGTTAAAGTGTTACAAAATATGAAATCAATAATAAAACAAATTCCAAATTCCAAATTAGAGCTTCCAGATGTCCATATTCGGTGGAATATTACGTTATTCAAAACTTGATGGCTTTAGGTACCGTTGTTTAATCACAATGCGAGAAATCTACATACATTTATGCAGATTCTTTATTATTTAATTTCTTTAAATGTAACACAGGGTGATAATATTTGGTGACAATCATATGAAAGTGATACACCGTTCATAGTAAGTAATTCAACGCAAAATGCCAAAACGAAATTAATAACCATTCTCGGCTAATAACTTTGGGCTAATATCTGAAAATTCTTTTCCTTTTTTGAATAGCTATAGCATTTTATTCCTTTTAAATACTTTAGTACTTTAATTATTTGTAATTTTAATTTTGAAATTCCTAAACTGTTGTTCTGTATATATATATATATACATATATATATATGTTACGGTGAAACACCGAAATCGAGAATGTCGGCTTTCACTGGTGAATGTCAACATTCACATAGTCGCTTGGTGTATGTCCGAAATATTTTCCAAATACTCTTATTTCTGGCTTACACCAGTGAATGTCGACATTCACCATGTACTAATGGTGAATGTTGAATATATGAGAATATTATAATTTCTTCTCCGTAATTCAGTCGCGAAAAAACACACAAGTACTTAAAACACACAATACATTCAAAATGAGAAAGGAAAATAATAGAAGTTAAAAAACTTACTTAATTATATAGTACCTAGTAAATGAGAAAATAGAATAATGTAATAAAAAACTTACTAAATTATGTGATTAAAATCTAATTAATTTCAACAGCTTAAACTATTATGGGACTTTGAATTGCCCAATAGGTCCTTGCTTTTACAACTGCATTTATGGGAAACAGCCAGTCGCCTCTCTTTTCGACCTACACCAGAGCATATCTGTGATTGTCGACATACACCGGCGAGGGTCCGAATGTACAAGAATGCAATGTTATATTCGATCTTTCACCGACGTATTTGGTAAATGTTGACATTCTTCGGTGAAAGTCGACATTCTCCAATTTCGGTCTTTCACAGTAACATATTTATGATAAATGGCAATAAAAGTATACCTAAATTTTCTTATTTCACAAAAATAAAAATGTAACATCTTAACCATTTTAAGTCTAAAATTACCAAATTTCGATATATATATATATATGTAATTAATGTTACTATGTTATTCCCAAGTAATTAATTGTATATATGTAATTAATGAAACTTAATCATTTTAGACTTAAAGAGGTTAAGATGTTATATTTCTATTTTAGCGAAATAAGAAAATTTAGGTTTATTTTTATTATTATTAAATTTTTATATCCCTTTTATATTTCTATTGTTTCTGATTTGTTTAATTTATTTTGCAAATTTTGTTTGAAATTGTTTTAATTATACGTAGCAGCAAATATGTTGGTGAATAGCTTCTTATGCAAGAATATTTAAATCTTTAATTTAGTTTTGATTTTTGATTTAAATTTTGATATATTCGTTCGATATTTTTGGTTTCTTTATTTTTCGACATGGTATTAGTTCCTACTTTGATCTTTCCTTTTGAAAAATTAATTAATTTCCTATTAATAGCTCTAATTATTTTAATTTATACATCTATTTGCCGTTGTTTTATAAAAGTGGCCCGCACTTTCTCAAATACTTCTAATGAACTTCTTCCTTTCAATGGACAAATCATGAATCTTAATGAATCTTTTCATGAAAATAAACATGTATTAATTTTACTTAACTATTTAATTAATAGTCACTATTTTTACTAAATTTTACAATTTCTCTTCCTATCAAAGATGATCAATCGTCTTAACAGTAAAAGTAACAACTAGACTTTCCAATGGCCAGAGTTCCGCATTTATGAATATTTTAAAAGTAATGAAACAGATGTTTATGAAAAGGAACTTATAAAAAGTAATAATGGGAATTCTGCCTTTTTATTCAATTAATTGTTTACATGTTAAGTGCTAATAATAACTTATTTCTTCTGCTGTTCATTCAACAATGTTTGTTCCTTGGATAGACAATTTTTAAACTACCATATGATGCGTAGTCTTTGTTCAGATAAAATGCTAAAGATTTTCTTCTAAGTAGATTTTCCGTTTACCCTGATTGTAATTAAGCATATTATTGCCAGTAATTACGAAAACTGAGCAGTGAATTATACAGAAGTTACTTGATTTGCTTCAGGATGCTTAGGGATGGACATTGAAAAGTATGCCAGATCTGCTGACCGAGTACGATTGAAAAGTTTTTAGTCCATCTGTCATAAAGTCTATATGTGTGCAAAATAAATCCCAAACGCTTCACTAATTTGGAAAAAACAACCTTAGTATGAACCGTTTTTCCTACCTGAAAAAAGTTTCTTCAGCGATAATCCAAGCTACTGGAGGACTGAAAAGACTGCTATACGAGGAACAAGAGATCTTCTGAGACACCAGATCGTGGCTCTTGAGAAGTGGTAAGGATACGTACGAGAACTGCAAGAATAAGCTATCAGAAATAAAATAAAATCTGATATAAAATCGTTAGTCCATTATTTTTAAATAAATTTCGCGTTTGTCTTTTCTACTATCGCAATGGCCATGGTGCCTGCCCTACAAAATAAGCTATCCATATTAGTAATTCCCAGAAATGAAATTATTTGTTATTTTGTTTGCTTCTTTGATAACTACCACAAGAAAGACTATTTGAAATCGCTTGCATTATTATACACACATTGATCCCTATATGTAACTGTTACCGTATTTGTCCCTTATATGTAACTTTAACTGTATATGCCTTCATGTAATTTCTAGAAATGGAAGGTGTTAGAGATTTCGAGGCGACTGGGGAAAACTATATAAGCCCAGAAAAGGCATCAGTTCTCAGTTTTTCAGTTCACAGGTGACTTCGGAGAATTGAGATTTTCCTGAGAGCTTCACCTTTTAAATGTGCTTTTGCATTGCGTTGTGTTTAACGTTCTTGATAGTTTGAAATGTAACTATACAGTGAGTTCTGTGATACTAAGAAGATCTGTACTTTTGTGGAAAGCTCCAGAACTGTTAAAAGGTATTCCTCCCGCTTTCTTGACATGTCATCGTGGTGTAGTGGTAAGCACACTTGGCGTTTATTCGAGAGGTCCATGGTTTGAGCCCCGGCGAGGGAATTGCTCATTTTTCATATCTCCTGCTTTCAAAAAATACCTACTGCCTCTACACTGTGAAGTGTTTCTTTTGAGAAAATAACTTTTAAAGCTATCATCGGTTCTGCGTACATTCAGTCCATTACAAACCCCTATGCAAGGAACAATATAAATGCGATTTTCTCAAATCTGTCGGCCATCTGTGCCTGTACTCTGGTATTTTCCTGATGTTTTATTGAATCCGCTAGCACTTCCGTCGTAAACCATAGCTTGCCAATGTTACCAAAGACATAGCAACTTGTCATTAACCAATTATGTTAAGATCATCTTTAACCAAAGTGCCACTGTATAATAATAAACCAAAACTGAGGCAATCGTTACCAAGCTTCCACTGTATAATAATAAAAAAAACCTAAGGCCGTCGTTAACCATGTTAATCAAGTTAGCGCTCTATCGTAATAAACCAAAATTAAGGCCATCAATAACCAAGGTACCACTATCATAATAATAAAGCATGAATAAGGCCATCGTTAACCAAGGCTCCACTGTATGTTAC
Organism: Stegodyphus mimosarum; assembly: GCA_000611955.2. Taxonomy (NCBI): domain Eukaryota; kingdom Metazoa; phylum Arthropoda; class Arachnida; order Araneae; family Eresidae; genus Stegodyphus; species Stegodyphus mimosarum. Next base: position 107,858 of record KK122258.1, read on the forward strand.
TAAACCAAAACTAAGGCCATTGCTAACCAATGTACCACTTTTACACATAATATTTTGTTATTCTCATTTTACGTTCAATTGGCTGGTTGGTTGGTGAATTGATTAAGACGAAACACAGAAGTACTTAAGAAGAACGCTTCCGTTCAAAACGTTCTAGGGGAAAATAATTTACACTCATGTCCATAAATTAAGGATAATGCAAAATCAGGCAAAGGAAGAGTTAGAAGCAAAACAAATTTGACTTATTTGTAAAGCTTATTTATTAAACAAAACGTAAAGAGCAAAGAAAGATGCTATATGTTTAATAATATTTAAAAAATTAGCGATTTTTTCTCCCTGGAACAAATTACAAAAAACCTATTTACAAAAAAACCAGTATTATATGGTTGGTATGATTGTTAATACATTGTATGTCTCCCAGACGATACTATACAGTTCGTACAACACCTAGGCATTCTGAGTATCAAATTATCGATCTGATCTTGGGGGATATTACACCACTCAAAAAGAAATGCTCTCCGAAGTTCCGGTAGACATGTAGGAGGAGGTTGACGAGCTGCAACTCGTCGGCCAAGCATGTCCCACACGTGCTGTACTGGATTCAAGTCCGGTGAGAATGCTGGCCAATCCATACGGGTCATATCCTCCGACTGAAGGCATTCGCTTACGATGTTTGCACGGTGAGGACGGGCGTTGTCATCCATAAACACAAATTGTGCGCCCATGGTGCCCCGAAACAAACGTACATGTTGTTCCAGAATGACGTCCCGATAGATTTGGCTTGTCATAGTTCCAATTTGAACATGCAGGACAGGAACCCAGAATAATTCCACTCCAAACGAGCACTCCTGCACCATCACAACGGTGTCGTTCAATGATGTTTTCTTGGTGGTAACGGGTACCTGGAGCTCTCCATATGAAAGTCCGGCAAGAATCAGACTGCAAGCTAAACCTGGACTCGTCGGAAAACATCACACAAGCCCACTGTTGCGGTGTCCACAATGCATGCTCTCTACTCCAGGCTAACCGCAGGCGACAGTGAGTTGCAGTAAGTGGAACGCATCTGACATGTCTACGAACATATAGACCAATCTGCCCTAAGCGTCTGTACACGATCTGCCTTGAAATTGTCGTACCAGTGGCTGAAGAGAGCTGACGAGACAGGTCTGAGGCTGTGCTCCGCCTGTTTTTTTCGGCAGTAACTGCCAAATACCGGTCCTCATTCGGCGTTGTAACTCTGGGGCGACCTGTGCTGTAACGTCTACTCACATTACCATCATCTTGGAACTGTTGCCAAGGCCTGGACGTTCGTCTGAAACTTCCAGTTGGGTACGCCCACATTCCAGACGGCCGATGATTCTACTACGTAAAAAATCATCCAAATGCGTCCTTTGTGTCATAACTATTCGGTTATTGCACTGAAATGCTTATAAAGCGCCTGCGAACAATTTTACTTCTTTGCGTGTATTCCTTATATATCACTCTCTTACAGTCTCGTCATTGTGACGTACCATCGGTGTCATCTGGTTATTTCCTGAAATTTGCATATGATTCTTTAAGATGTGTGTAGTGATTTTACAGGTGATATATTTATTTTAGAGTTCGATTTCCGCGTGACTCCGAATTATCCTTAATTTATGGACATGAGTGTATATTCACTCTACAGGGTGTATCAGTGCCGAGATGACAAACTTTCAGAAGAAACAGAGTACACCTAGACGATGCATAATCACATAGCAATGCATGGTCGGAAACGCTTTCCTGGCGTGGTAATGACGACACAAAACTCAAAAAAGGAAGGACACAAACAGTGAGACAAAACGTGTTTTATTATGTTTAGTACAGCAGAAACCTATAGATAAGAACAAAAACAAACAATGATTGTCATTAAAAAAGGTGTTCGAAATTACGACACTGGACCGTGATGCAGGCCTCACTTCTCTGGAGCATGGAAGATCTGCATCCCGAATGGAAGATGCATGGTGAACGGTTCCTGCATCATGATCCGGGGCGTAATTTCGAGCACCTTCTTTGATGATGATTGTTGTCTCTTTATGTTATTTTTCCTTTGCTATTGTGGTACTCCAAATAATAAACATGTTTTCTCCACCCGTTCGTGTCCTTTCTTTCTTGACTTTTCTGTCGTAACTACTGCGCCAGGAAAGCGTTTCCGACCATGCATTGCAATATAATTTGCCCTCGTCTATGTGTAATATCTCTATCTCTCCTGAAAGTTTGTCACTGCTGTACTGATACACCCTGCATGTTTGAAGTAATCAACGAAAGCGATTTGCAGCCAACCTGTTTATATAAAGTCAAATGCAGGAAAACTACTGGTGTTCAGTGGTTTTGTTCATGCCGTCACTTAAAATTTTACTTTCTAAAAGCTATTGCTATATATTTTGTTTCTTTAGAATTATATCCCAAACGTGTATTTCTACCTACGAAGTCTTTCAAAATAAAGTACTGAGTTTTATAAGAGTAAATTTAACTGATTTTGTATTTATAAAAATCTAAGCTTTTGTATATTTCTCATAAATAATAAACTCTCGTTTAGTAAGATATTCATTGCACTTTTTAAAGTTGCTCTATGTTCATTAATCAGTTAATTGGTAATTTACAACTTTACTGTCATTTCTTCCTTCCGTTTCACGCCACAGTGCAAATTAGTTCGCCTGTATTTAAGGTAAGGTTTTAAGATTGTAAATTAGAGTATGTTCTGCCTCCCGAGGTCACGCTACTATTTTGCTATCTCAAATAAAATTTGTAGTTTTCGACCTTGCATTACAATTGCCGATAATTGAATACCTACGCCGGTTAGCTTTGCAAACCAAGATCGCGCTGTATAACCTTTGACTACTAGCTTATTTTAAATTTGAATTTATAATTGTCTTTTAAGTTATCTCGCCGTAAGTGCTGGCTGAGTTTTAAGCACCAAGTGTGCCTTCTTTAGTTTTAAATAAAAGATATTTTACACCCTTCTCAATGCTCAGTTTTTATTTAGAATTAGCGATAATTCGCTGCTAGTCTATCTAGTGTTTGATTACAATTTATAACAGCAGAACTTTAAATCTTTAGTAATTTAAATACAAATACTTTTCATAATATTATAAATAAATTTCACGAAGATATTTGAAAATAAACTGACGGACTTGGATGATATTTGATATCTCTTTGTATTTCAGCCAAACTTAGAGAAAATCTAAAACACAAGTTTTTTACACTTAAGAGATAAGTAGATGTTTTAACTTCGTTTAAACCTTCATTCGAAGAAGCTTATTAATTACTAATGTCTATACGAATTTAGTAAATTGAAATAAGAAATGTTTAATTCATAACTTATTAAATGTAGAGAAAAGTTTGCTAACCGGACTTATTTCTGCACTGGAATAACATAAAAAATAAATATAGTATTCATAAAAAATAAATATAGTATTGCAGTGTAGAAAATGAGGAAAGAACGTTTAATTCTAATTAACCTATGCAAGTACGATGCTCTCAGATGAATTTCAAGCACGATATTCGCATTTACAGATGAAACCGGGTAAAACTTCAATCAAGATCACGCAAATGTGCGTGGTACAGGGGTAATGTATGACAGCAGTAAAGAAAAGCAATTTTCCTACTATCATTTTTAAAGACAGGTTAACTATTTATTAAACTTTAGCCACTATTAAACTTTAACCGCTATTAAATCAATCTTTATTCGCTTTGTGTGAATTTCATACTGAGAGATATTCAATTTCTTTCAATTTGAATTACATTCGAATATAAAACTACTTCAATTCTTTTAAATGCTGAAAACAATGTAATTAACATCAACTGCTACCAATCATTTAGCATGTAGTTAATGTTTAAGTGTTTACATTTATATCGATTTTTAGCATGTAGTTAATGTTTAAGTGTTTACATTTATATCGATTTCATCATTTTTATGATATTTTATTATCTTACTGTTACATCTAATCTCCAAGGTCCATTCACTCAGCATGTATCCTTAATATATTCGGCCACGTATATATATCAGAGTTACAAAGATCCAGGATCCAGTGTTTTTAATGCTGTGGTATGGTATCCTCAATAGCACATCTGACATGTGAAAACGCAAAGCGAAAAAAATGTGTTCGGCGAGAATGTACTCAGGTAATCAATGTTTTCCAATTACGCCAGGAACAATGATCATTGACCAATGTTTAAACATTGATCCTAGGATTATTGTCGTTATCATTAATGATCCTAGGATAATAATCATTATGTTATTACAGTATTACAATAATTATTGCAGCATATTATCATAATACTGTAAAAGCAATATTTTTACCCGAAACATTGTACACATTAAAGTTTTTTATCCATTTCGTGAATTGATTTATTTTATTAACTTTTCTTCACAAAGTTTGAGTTATTAAAAAAAATGCAATAATGGCTTTCCCTTCCTTCATTCTACGTCGGAGCCCACCAGCGACCAAGCGGTAAAGTCACTGAACACTGGTAGTTTGGTCCGAGGTTCGAATTATCCGAAAGGGCTGGTTGCATGGGAACTTTTGTGGTTTTCCTAATCTGTAACATATATATGAGTCAGTTACGGTTCTCCATGACGCATCCCTCCCCTTAGGCACATTGTCTTCAAGGCTTTGCCGTAATTTCATAAACCGAACTATTCTACGGCTTTCCTTTATACAGAGTTATTGAAAAAGAAAGAGCAGATTTCAAACATTTATTTCTTCCAAACTACAAAAGATAGAAACATGATTCTAATTTTACTGGATAGAGAAAAGTTTACAATTATGGTATGCATTCATTTTCTTCGGACTCCTTTCGTAAAGTGTACGAATACGCTCGACATTCTCGTTCGACGTGCGTGCACGTCCCGTGCTTTTCCCTTTGCAGATGCAACCATCTTCTACGAATTTTCGATGCCACTCGTAAGTTTGCGTATGACGCGGTGGTTGTTTATTAAATTGACGGCGAAATGCTCGCTGAACTGCAACAATGGACTCTAGTTTTGTCAATTGTAGAACACAAAAAGACTTCTGCTGTGGTGTCGCCGCCATTTCACTACAGACTACCAACCGACAAATAATACCAGAACAAACAACAGCGCCAATGCGTCCATGATTGGAACTTTTATCCGTACTAATAATAAATTGTACACTTTTCTTTATCCATTAACGTTAGAATCATGTTTCTATCTTTTGTAGTTTGGAAGAAATATATGTTTGCAATCTGCTCTTTCTTTTTGAATAATTCTGTTTAACGCTTCTAGAGCTAACGACGATATATCATTGCGTATCTAATGGCGCTTACTAATCGCATTGTGAGAGAATTCTTATCCCAAAATAAATTTATAAAACGTTATAAATGGTTTAATTTCACTGCAAAGGAATTTGAAATGTATTCTTTGCAAAACGAATTTTGAAAAATTAAAAATAAATTCATTGCAAAAGACTAAATGTTTTAAATTGATGTTATGCGTATGATGTTCAACAAATACTGAAATACAATTGATATTATTTTATTCCTTCTTTATTTCATAATATGCTGCTTTTTAAATTTTGTAAATATCATTATTAGTTTAGATTTAATGAGCTTTTTCTCAAACCTTAGCAAATTCATCAAGCTGGTCCGGCATTCTTCGCAAAGCTTTCGTTTCGGAGCTAAAAGGATTAATATTATTTATTATTCTTTTAATCTTATCCTCAGGTTTAATTTGGTACTATTCTGTACTTTTTAACTCTTCCATTTGCATTCTATGCAGACCATATTGTAGTGAGTTTCATGAATTTAGCAAATTGATTCATTAGAGAACTGCTGTTCTGGGATTAATTTCTAAAATTAGAAGAGCCTGAGCCCTATGAAAGACAGTCAGGAAGAGAGGGACAAGATTATATTAATAATTAAAACAACTAATAAAACAGTTAGATAATTAATTACTAAAATATTAAAATCATTAATAATTAACATATTTAAATAACTGGAATTAAAATTTAATGAAATTTAAAAAGATAAATGACAATTAAATAAATTATTAAGAAAGTGGTAAATAGTTAAATAACAAAATAAAATACTGGACCTCGTCTTGTTTGTGGCTCCGGCTGGAACTGCTTCTTAGTCAGAAACTAAGAAATAACTCAATAGTTTTCTGGCTGAATTTAAGTTCTAAATTACAGGGTCTAAATACTTTAAGGGATGATATACATGGAGACCATTCTTTTTTCAGCCCACCAACGATAAACGTCAAACCGGCTAAAGCATTACTCATGAGAGCTGAAAGAATGTTATAAACAGTAATAGAGTGTAGGGTTTATATTTATTTTAACTAACATTTATTTTAAATTCATATTCCTTTCCTGTTTAGCCTTCATTTTCCCCCTAGAAATGCCCGTGCCAGAGTATGTAAATTGGAGTAGCACGCGCAGTTTATTCAAATTTAGCGGAAGCTAGTTGAGTTAAATAGTAGACGAAACGAGCGTGTAAAGGTCTTACTTTGAAGCTACGCTGGAGAGATTGCTCGGTAGAATTTAGATCAGCGCGTCTCGGCCTTTGTGCCTAGCTTTGCAGAAGGGTAGACCTTCAACTGTTAAATCAGTAATCTTGCTGAATATCAGCGATAATTAAAAACGCGGTTAGTTAAGATCTCAGAGCCTCGTCGGTAGTGTTTGACATTTGTTCATCTAGTTTCTTATTTTCAGTTTTACCTTACTTTTAGTTCAACCGCCGGGTTGGCGCAGTTTGTGAGCGTCGAGTAGACGCAATTGTAATTTTAAAAGTAAAATAAAAGGGTTTCAACCCCTTCGCACGTTTTTGTGACTCACTATCCCAGTGACTGACAAGTTGGGCCAGAGAGATCTTACAAGAGTATGGAGGAAATTTCAATGGATGATGTGCATTTGTGAAAAAGAGAACAACACATTCTGACTTCAATCCCCTGTCATTGTAATTCCAGCTCTCAAACAGAATATGATAAAGAAAACATATTTTTGTCTGAATTCGAGAGTTAGCTGCGAACCCAAAGTAACAAGTGACACGTTTCGTCCTGCTTATTTGCTTACATCGTTCTAAAATGTCTGTAGAGCTCTTTTCAGCGAGAGCCAAGGTCTCGTGCCATGATGACATTTCTTTAAAATTTTGTTATTCATAGGAATTAAGTCTTAAAGCTGTAAATATTTATATGAATTAGCAATTGGCTTTGTAAACTGCATCAGTTAAATATATTAGTTGATTATATAAATTACATACATTACTGAAACAAAATAAATGCACAAATGATTTAATTTGTTAGGTTGCATGGGCAATAAATGCCTTGGCAATGCAATAAAATTCAGGAGTTATTGCATTCCCCCCGTGCATTCTCGTGGTGTAAATGGTTAGCATGTTCCGCTCGTAATTTGAAGATCTGTGGCTCGAATCCCGGTAAGGTTGCAGTTGACCTTTACATGTTTACGAACTTCAGAAAATCTAAATAATTTATATAATCTAATGTTTTGAAACTGTTTATAAATCTCTGTTTCAGTCATTTGTATCATTAAAACTACATCACAAGGTCAAAGGCATTTTCCTCTCCTAAAGAGATTTTCTACTAGAGCGTATTTATTTTTTTTTTAATTATTCCATTATTTTCTATTCTACACATTTGAACTTACCTCACACATTACAAAAGCCTGGAAAGTAAAAGGTGTGCTCTACTAAGTTGAGTACACCACGGAAAAGGTGTAGCACGATTAAATCAGGGATATTAATTAACTAGCGATACTGAAACTTTCCCACTCATTTCGATACGAAGTTTCAATCCTTAAACCTGCCAACGAGTTTAGATAACAAGAAACACTAGTAGGCTAAATTGAATTATTGTGCTTACGACAAAGCATACTGAGGCTTTCTTCTTGAGGGAACAGATGCCTTAGTCAGAGCTATCTGAAAGAACCAGCTTCCATTCACATTACATAGGGAAACGCTAACGCACTCATTTGTTCTTCGGAATTTGAGCCCAAATCGAAGTTCCAATGTTAAACGGTCTCATACTTCGATCTCATTACTGAACAGTAAGTAGCTAAGTTTTTGGTAAGTTTCTTTCTAAAACAAAGTCATTGAGAGCAACTTAATTTTTCCACCCATCAGGTGACATTCTACCATTTTTATAACTTCTGACTGTAACAATTCCTGTTTATTTGAGCTTCATCAGCGGTTGAGTGGTTAAGATCTCTGAATACTGGTAATCCGATCCTGAGGGAATCAGTTGAATGGAGGCTGTATGGTTGGGTTCTGTAATTTTTTCTTATGTGTAGCGTGAATAAAAGCCAATGCCAAGTAGTCGTCCACAAAGTCGTCCTTTCTCTTAAGCAGACAACTCTTGTATGCTTTTTTTTTTCAAATTCAAATAACTAGCCAATTGAATTGTATATAAATTGCAGTAATGATCAAGTTAATACATATTTAAAATTTGCAAAGCAAAAACCTCCTTGTGTTTGGTGTAGATTTTAGTCAAATATTTATCAACTGCAAGGGGATGTTTGCCCTGGAAATCTAGAAATATTTGACTAAATTAAGGTGTATGTTCTTTGCCTAAGAAGGTACGCGTCACTCTTCATCAAGAACAAAGAAATTTTCACGAAGGGAAAGCTGCCGTTGTGTTTATTCCCAACAGGAGTAAAGCGAACTAGAAGCTAACGACATCTGTCGACAGAAATAGTAACGAAAATTGAAAAATTAAGTTTTAACATCGTTCGGAAAGACTGGATAAGAATTGAAATCTTTAACTTAACAGGATAAATCTTTGTGAATCAGAAAGGCTTCAAGGAAATCCAGCTCACCAATGCAGATTTCTTTGCTCCTGATGAAGATGGACCTCAGACGTTGTAACATATACGCCACACACGAGGTTGTTGCTTTACTAACTTTATGTTTTACTTCGGCGTGTTTCTCATCTATCTTTAATGCACCTTTATTTTTGGTGATGTAATTTGCAGCAGTTTAGTTCAAAGGATATTTTAGTTTGAAAAACAGTACGAGATTTCGATAACCTATTGACATTTTCGAAACTGAAACTAAAGAGAAATTACTTGCACAACAGCAGAGCTTTCAGGATTATGCACACTATTTATCTTTGTCTGATCATCACTCTAACCCAACTCAGACTGAATGCTTAAAACATTCAGCAAGGGAAAGTCATTTTGAAATTTTTTAAACTCTATAATATAGAGCTTGTAATTTCAGAAAGGATTTTTCAGGCATAGTTGTCGATCAAATCCTGAAAATTCTCCAGAACGAATAACTATACATTTAGTTTGTAGTCTTATGACAGGCATGAATATTAATAAATATCGGAAAAACATTCTAAATTCCTACGGATTTTTGTACCAAGAAATGATTCCGAGAGAAAAAAGTAGGATTTCGTTTTACGTGTGTCAAACGAGTCACGTTGACAATAAAGAAAAATTAAGGTCATATAACTTCTTAAAAATGGGATGGATATCCAAGCTTTTTTAAATCCGACTTTAATATCTTCTTAACACTACCCTATTCACAATGTCAAGGTTACGGAGAGTAAAAAGGCGTGAAAAAGAGAGATTCAGCAACATAAGAACTAGGAAATGAGAAAAAAAAAGAATATTTTTATTCTTCCTCCATATTTGTGTAAATATATTTGTATTTTTCTGTTCACCAAGAAAATCTGTTTTTTGTATGCTTTACCTGCTTGAATACCTTAAACAATCTTTAATTCCATCAAATATACCATTAAATTTGTTTATAATATTAACTGCAATATCTTCAAGAGGTAATATAAAAAGGTTCTCGAATATAGAAATGTTTTATATGATTTTGAAAATGAATACGCAAATATCTCTTAGCGATATCTGCGTATGACTAAAAACACACATTCAGTGAACATAGCGGGAACACTCTGAAATTCGTGGAAAAACAGAATTCTCCAAATTATGGTGATCTGCATTATTTATCCTCTGCAGCTTCTCCGACTACTTACTCAGCAATGCTATTTGCAGTAGCAAATGAGGATACCCAAAGGACCTCTTCTACAACTGTCAATCAGCTAAGATGTTAGGACGGAAGTCACATTCTTTGCCTTTCAGGCAAGCATTCGGTGATGCAGATTAATCGCCAGGCACGAAGTTTGGAAGGATGATAACGACTTCAATCAAACGATGACGTCAAACCAAAGGTTCCAATAGATCATCCATGGCTATTATGAGGGAAGGTACTAGTCTGGGAATCCAGTATCTCTGGTTGTGATAAAAGCTGCTACACGTGCTCTGGTAGTTTAATTCTCATTCAAAAATATTTTCCCATCTCTCCTGGACTTGTTCTGGAATATAGCACCGTGCAAGTAGGCTGGCAGAGGTTGGACTTCGTTTTTGGTGCTCGTTGGGATGAATTCCTAAACATGATAGCAACGGTTATTCTCATATCGCGATTACAAAAGGGCAAATCTATCAGATTGGAAGCCTATTGTATTCCCTATGAACTGTAGTTTTAATACAGGTCGGATGACCAGTGAATTTGTATCTGGAGAAGGCGTAGTCAACACTGCTCATCCGACAGACAGTGAATGTGATAATTCGTTTTTCACGCCAATCATTATGTTAAGACATTGCTTAATTTATCCTGTCCAATAGCATTTTAGTGGACTGATGAAACATCGACTTCGTCTCGGGACTCGTTATATTTTCAATGCTATCACGCTTATTAGGATTCTTCATTTAGTTTGATAATTCTCTACTGCACATGGAAATATTTCTCGGAAATTCATGCACAAAGTAACCCTTGGATTGTTAGATCTTCAAATCACTCGTAATAAAATATGCAGGAGATGTATTAGAATGTCGAGAGCAATAATTTTACAAAGAATATGGACTTGTTGAATTGTTACAATATATCTGGCAGAAAATTTAGTATAGGTTAGTAACTAGCGTTTTTGCAAACCTGTGCCTCACTGAATACCCTTCATGCGTTGCCTCTAAAGTCTGCTGAAGGCCGCCCAACCGGTATAGTGGAGCCGTCAACCGTCGCTGACTGCCGTGCCGAAGGGCTCGGGTTCGAATCCCGGAGAAGGCATGGATGTTTGTAAATGTATAGTGTCGGTGCGACATGGCAGTCCTCCCATATGGTTTGGTGGAAGGGGAAGGGGATGGGGGGAGACCCTCGGACCCGTACCCCCGGGGTGCTCTCCATCACAATTGGGGGTGGAACTGAGCCAAATCGTACTGTCACCTGTTAGGTGCTCAAGGCTATTTGCCAACGACAGGCGTAATCTAGCGCTCCTTGACACGAGAATTCTTGTGGGCTTGGGTTGACTCTGTCAGACAAGTGAACATTAACAACAACAACAACAAGGGTGCTAAATATCACACCGTTACGGAATCATGTTATTTTCTTAACGCTTTTTAGTAGGTTGCTTGCTGTCCGTTTTCAATCACTTCTTCACCTTTGTGTATTTATTATTCATGTCAAATTTCATCACCATCTATATACATGGTCTGCTTTTGACAGAGTTAATTATTCACTGTTGTGATATTTATTGCATGGTATGAAGTGAGTCTGATTACCACCACCAGAATATCAAAACAACAAACAAATAGACACAAAATTAAACTGCCTTAAGTTAATTCCACCTCCCCACTCGTGAGTGTTTAAATTAAAATATAGAAACATAGCATTGACAGTTAGGGTGGACCTGGTTTCGAAATATAGACTACAAGATTCTCTAGACCGCGACAGAATCTCAAACAGTAACAGACTTACAAAACAGGATCTATGCTCAGCCTAAAGCATTCCAACAATAACGGCCTCTTTTTTAATGGGCTATAAGGTGTTTCTCCCGCCTTCTTGGTATGCCTTCGTGGTATAGCGGTCAGCACATTGTGGTGTAGAGCGTATTCGAAAGGTCGGTGGTTCGAGTCCCGGCGAGGGCATTGCTCATTTTTTATCCCTCCTGCTTCAAAAAAACATAATAACTCTACAGTGTCGCCCGAACTAAAAAAAGTGGTAAATGATGATTCTCCACTACCAGGATTTGGAGATAGGGTCCCCTAATACCTAGTCATCCTTTAAAAGGGATTATATAAGGTATTTCTCACGCCTTCTTCGCATTCCTTCGTGGTGAAGTAGTCAGCACGTTTGCCGCGTATTCGAGTGGTCCGTGGTTCGAATCCTGGCGAGGGCATTGCACATTTATCTCTTCTCCTGCTTACAAAAAAAACCTAAAGTCTCTACATGGCAGGTTAGCGGAAGCAAACGCAAACTATCACTCTTCTATTTGTAAAATTCTACACATTATAGTCAAACTGCTTGTCATTCAGAAATCTAGATAATTTTAAGAAAAAGAGAACCACGTGGTGAATAGAGGTTTTAAGGAAAGAATTAAATTAAATAATATTTCGTTAGTAAAACTTAAACATAAGTGCCATAAAGAAAGAAGCTGTTTGTACTGAAAAAACAATTATTCATTTGTAGAACATGATATTAGATAACATAAGCATGACTCGTGTACTATCAACTTCCAATGAATCGAAGCGGCGAACCCAGGTCAAGTCTTACTTAGTTTATGGCACCATAATCATTATAAACATGCTTAGTTTATAGCGGAATGATGAAAACTTCACTATCGAAAACCATTAACTTAAAGCAATACTAAAACTAAAACTCACTAAGACTAAACTCTGCGGCACAAACAACCCAGAGATAGCCATGGCCGGCAGTCCCCTAATATCTGCTTTCTAGACTGTGGGCTCTGGGATGCTTGTGCGTCTTTGCCTGGACAGGTGGTCTGCAAGTCGTAGGACCCCGGTGTTTAGTCTCCAAGCGAATTTAGTACATTTGTTTTATTGAACCCCTCAACGGATGAAAGGCTGAGTCAACCTTGGCCAGGCACGAATGTTGAGCCTCGGACCTGTGGTACTGCTGCGCGATGCGTTAGCCACTGTGCCACTGAGCCTCTGTAAAGCAATACTGTCTAACAATCCCCCCCGGGGGTTGACTCAGGAGAATTCCTGGGAAGTACTGGCTAGGATCTGTACTTAGACAGTCTCAACCACGGGGGTAAAATATCAGGTACTATTGTACCTTATTCTTCACAGGACTAGAATCCGGGTATTGTACCCAGGTTGGGATTAGGCTCGGCAGGGACCGTACTGGTGCTGTCTTGTCCGCTCCCTCGGCTCTGGTGGAGCTATATAAAAACAGACAATGGGGAGAGCGTGGGACTATGCCTGTTAACCAAAGGTATGCATCAGGCGTCCCCGCCTTCCGTAAAGTGTCTAACAAAAATACAGAGTGGAAATAAAAACGTTTTTGAGATATCTAGCAATGATAGTACCTGATTTTATCTGATGAAATTTGTAAAAGCCTGACAACCGTCATTTTCCTCGAGTTTGAACCGACTGGGATTGCAAGCATTGTTCTTTGATGAAATTATGAATTAATTTCTTCATTTTGAATGGTGTTCATTCTTTTGTTATTTTCAATACTTTTCAGCAATGAATGCTGCTCTAATTTTCCTAACAAAGTGCTTGGATGATTAATAATCCCATTGAATATCATGACTAGACGACGAGATGGAAATACTTTCTCGTATAGTTTTCGCATTCTTTTCTCCAAATTAAACTACTAGAAAATACTGGTAAATGGTTAATAATGATAATCTGCTAAATATGATATCGGTTATTCCTTTACGCTATGTTTTTTCCCTGGGGTTTGCCATGATTTTGAGCCAACCGTGGACATCGTCTACTGTATCCGATTACGGCAGTTAATCGGAGTTGAAATTTCATTTCACAAAGTGGGAAATGTAAGGGTATAATGAATGTGTTTGCAATATTGTTCGCAATAACATAAATTTCACTTTGTAGGTTATAAGGTATTTCTCCCTCCTCATTAGCATGCCTTCGTAGGAGAGTGGTCAGCAAACTCGGCGCGTATTCGAGAAGTCCGTGGTTGGAGTGCCAGCGAGAGCATTGCTCATTTTTCATCTCTCCTGTTTCGAAATAACCTAATGTTAAATTAACTTAACCTGTTTCAAAATAATCTGTCTCTACAAGGTTTAAAACGTTCTATTTTTGCCCTTACCTACTAATTCTTTGAAAACATAGTTTTAACCCTTTAGCTCTCGCGGTCTAACATTTAATTCACCTATTCAAAGATCTACAGAATGTAAGCCATTGGTTTTCTTACGGAACTACATGAAAATATAAATAGCATAGGGTGCCATCTTTTGATGTGTATGAAATCGCAAAAGAATGGGCATGCTGTCAGATATTTATTTAGCTGCGAAGTATTTATTTTTGTTTTATAGATCTTCTAGAGTCATAATTTCTTTTTTTTTCTTAAGCAGGAGACGTGAAAACGTGCAATATCCTCACCGTTACTCGAACCCGGAATTTTCAAATACGCGTCGAGTATGCTTCTAATTACACCACGAATAGCATACTGAAATAGAGGAGAAAATACTTTATATACTCCCCTTTTAAATGGCGATTACGCATGGGAGGATCCAGTTGCCAAATCTTGATGGTGACGAATGGTATTTTCTACCATCCCCGAACTAAAAGGTGGCTCCCGAACTAATAGGTGGTAATACCACCTTTTAGTTCGGGAGCCACTTGTAGAGTCTTACTGTTTTGTTTAAAGCAGGGGACATGAAAATATGTGTGCCCTCGCCGCGACTCCAAACCTGAGCCTCTCGAATGTGCTTCGAGTATGCTTCCAATTGTACCACGAAGGCGTGCGGTAAAGGGGGAGAAAAGCGCAATGATAGACAATGACAAATAATGTATTTGTTAATAATTAATGAAAAATATGATTTCATAAACAAGTGATAGATTATTTGCCTTTAAGTACTAAGTACAGGACGATGATGGACAATTTAGATAATATAGATATTTGCTAATAAATAATTGTCAATTTGATTTTTTAGAATAACGAACCTCATATGCGAGTGATGGACTTTTTGCCATTGAGTACTAAGTATACGACAATGATGGACAGTATTATATAAACTATTTGATAATAATTAATTACATATGCAGATGATAGAGTGTATTTCATCTCTTCAGTGCTCAACCAATTAGTATATCCACTCTCTCTGTAATGCATGACGGATAATCAATAGCAAAAGTAATATTGCTTGATTGAAAGTCTCTTTTTGACAGTCATGCAACGATATTTCGCAAAGATTTTTATGTACTTATAATTTGTGACTCCGTAACACGTTTTTGAATTATGAACAATAAGTGCCGCTAATCTGTCGGGCTCAACTTGGCAATGGCGGTAGCTGGTAGTAGATCTCTTTCCACTGGGTAGGCATTATTCCGTTTAGTTATACCCTTAGGTCGGAAACCTACACAGTGGCGCCACACCAAACCTTATAAAAATTACTTTTATTCAGGTTTTGATTCTTATCAATAGTCTCTTTACTTTTTACTGTTTAATTTATAAGAAATGTTTAAATATTACTTAACTCTAAATAAATGTATACGTGCCTTTTTCGATGTTTGGAGAGGGATTATCTTCTAACAATGGTGAGAGAGGTGTACCTGGGGCCAAACTTGTTAGGAACCACTGGGTTAGACGTCCTGATATTTACGGATGATGCAAGAAAATAAATTCACATGTATTTAATGTCTTATTTGGTAGACTATATTCTGTGTGATTTTTAATACTTTACGAATTATTTATTTTATGAAATACTCAAAAATTATTTATTTTATGAAATACTCAAAAATTATTTATTTTGCGAACTACTCAGCAATTTTTTATTATATCAACTATTTTATATTATTTAATGAACTGCTCAGAACTAATCAAGAGAACTGGAAAAATAAATCCTTCGGAGTGTTATCAAATCCTTTTTTATCTTACAAAAAAGTAGTCGATTTATAGACAGAATCATCACAACTTTCTAAAACATAACTCAGTTTAAAGCTTATATAATAAAGCATTTAATGTTTGGGTTATCAAATGACTATGATTAGAACTATAATGCTGTTATGTTTTCTGCGAATTTCAGTTACGAGGATTTAGCTCAAGGATCATCGACCTTCGACTACGACTCAGTCATCGAATCATATCATTCATGAATATGGGATGCGAGAATCAAGCGTAACGTCACCTGGGGGTGCACTTGAGGATATGAAGCTCGTTCACTATCATCTACTGATTAAGAGAGAAGATAAAGAACGCAGAAATTTTTCAGGTTAGTTAAGCTTTTATTTTTCTTTGTCCTCGACCTTGACATCTTTTCAAACCCCATTTTGTTAAGTATTACAAATACCACAGCTGCAGATGTGGAGACATAACGTATTTATATGGCTATATAATAATATCTATCTGTATCTAATTAATGTGTAATTTTGTATTGCTATATCTAACACATAAGTAATTTTTCAAGTGTATTCAGAATGTCCATAGATTTTTAATTGATGAGAAATTTCTAGTCTGCACTTTTGTAGCTGTCTAAAAGCCAAGTGTAAAGTTTGACTTTCTAAATATATAACTGTTGTTAGGTGAAAGTCCTACTAGTAATGAAAATACTTAATTAATTAATAATCTACATAGTATGTAACTATATCACTGTAGGTAATATGTTCTTACTTTAAACAGTAATATATATAAAATGCTTTTACGTATGGTATTACTTTATTAATTATGTAGTATTTATTTATTATTCTATATTATTTATACACATTTATTTATTAATACATATATTACTGTTTTTTTATGTAATATATATTTATTATTATACATCATATATATATTATTTACATATTATTTATTTATTATTTA
>KK122258.1:125165-173423 GCA_000611955.2 Stegodyphus mimosarum
TTATTATATATTATGTTATTATTTATATACTAATATTTATATATGTATGTAAGACATAACAAAATATGATACCTGCTTTAAAAAAAATTGGCGACCTCAAAATTAACATTCTACATACGGTGCTCAACCCCAAAGTTCATCCTTTCTCCCAAATTCGAGATCATTCGAAATTACGTAACGCTGCTTGTAAAAATGGAACTAAAACCCAAAATTATCCACTCACAGGTTAGCTGTACTTTGTGACTCTATCTTGTATAAATAGCTAATAATTATGCAGTTTCTCTCTCTTTCGTCTCCTCTACAGCGTGCTGACAGCTTGTCGCTCAGCCTCTGCTAGCTATTCGCCCTTAATTAAAATGTAAATGCATATTTAAAATTATGGGGCGCGTTTAGCACCTCTAGTCTTTTACAGTTATGTATTAAGAAATTCGTCATTCAAGAATAAATGATGTTTAATTATCAATCTGGTCGTATTTCTAAAATTTCATCCGATAATCCATTACGCCATAATGTCCAGACATCTACGAAGTAGTTTTTACGGCCGTGACTAAACGTGAATTGTTTGCATCTTCTGCCAAAAGTAAAATTATTACATATATATATTAGTAATAATACATATAAAATATTTTTTTCAAATTATATGGTTTTAATGATATACACTAAAACGAAAGAAAGGCTATTTTTGTTGTCATAGAAACATGAATCACACAAAATAAAGTAGTTGGCAGATGCCAGCTGCATATTTTAATCGAATTTTTAGAAGATTCATTTAAATATTTTGAATATAATCATTTATACGCATGTTATTTATAGATTATGATTTATAATGTACCTTGAAATTATGTCAATGTTCTATTATTATTCATATATGTGAGCCCCATGTTGTATTTTTAATAACACGTGATAAAAAAAGTTACTACTACTGCTAGAAAAGGTAATTTCGTTCTTTTTCATGTATTTTATTAAATTATTATTATTTTATTAGTTGCTTAAAATATTTGATTTAATATTTTAAATATGATTTTTAGTCAACAGAATGCGGAAAATTAGTAAAGAAAGCAAATGAATGCATTTGAATAGAAGGAAGTTATCCTTTTTAAATTTGGTATAAGATTACATTCAATTTTGTTTCTCTTTTATTTAGAAATTCAACGACGTCATGATTAAAGTTTATGTTACCAAAGGAAAATTTAATCATCTAAATTTAAAAGTCTTTTATTGTTGGCAGTAAGAGGATAAGCAAAAAAACAAGTTGAACAAATTTAAAAAGTGGGTATATTATGTTAGAAATTCCTTAAAACCTTCATTTAGAAATATCTTCCGGTCTATCATTTGATGTAAAGATAAAAATTCTGCGTTGATTATTTTTACCTTTTAGCGAGAATTTATGAGAAAAATTCACTTCTAAATAAAAACATTTGTTTTAAATTTTGAAAATATTTCTGCGGAATATTGTACTGTCATCCAATACACATGCTGTATATATATGTATGAAAAGTTGCGTATGCATGAAATATTTACGTATGAATATATGAATGCGTACGTATATATGTATAAAATATATACGTATGAAATATTTCAAGGAAATTAGGGTAGCAGAGAGGTCAAAAATTATTTTTCGTATTTTGCTCAAATTAAGATGTAAAAAGCTTAAGTTAAATGAAACCGTAAGTGGTAGTTTTTTTATGCACCTTGGTAGGTCAAAACGCTTCCGGCCTTAAACATAAATTTCTGTTGCAGAATATCAAAGGCAATATTAAAGGAATGAATTTGAAAGTATTGTTTGTAAAAAATTATCAATATAGTGTTTTGACTCATTGCTGAATAAAATGATATACAGAACTGCAATTTAACTTCAACAACAGAATTGTTGGTTGCCCGAGTTCAATCGCAACCATGCTAACAAAAGCTGCGGAAGAAAGATCGTTGCTTAATTTTTTTTCTCACTTCATTTCCGTTTAGCGAGTTTCGCTGTGTGAAAAGTGGACAAAGGGAGGCTGACTTGAAGACAGGGGTTACAATTGCATATAGGGGAGTGGCAAATGCCTTGAAGTGCCCATTTTAAAATAGCAGACTATAGTTTGTTTTGAAATCTTTAAATTAAGTATTTTTCTGTGACAAAATTTTAGCTAAAGAAGAAGCCTTTGTTCAGAAGAAATAGAATAGCATTTGGAACATGTGCTTAGCGAAAGCTCTCTATTCTGCAAGGAAAGATTGAATATTGATTGATTGATGGGCCAAGAGTCCGCAGAAAGTGATCTTGCGAAGGACGACTATGGAAGCTCAAACACCAGAAAATATTGCTTACCTATGGAAGGAAACATTAGGTAGTAGAAGATTAAAAGCCAAGAAGATAGCATCAACATTGAATAAATCTAAAAAAACTGTTTTGCGCATTCTACATGAGCAAAGTCTCTGAAAAATGAAAAACCTGACATCTTTCAGCTATTAATATGTTTTATAAGCAGAGGCGTTTGAAGCTATAACTGACAAGACTTTGTCCGTTGTAACTATAAATACACAATTAAATTTTTGATAACATTGTCTGATTTACAAGGGTAGCATACTAGCATATATTATGTTAGCATTTCATTAGAAGTCTACACTGTTTCTTAAATACAAACCATCGCTAAGATACCTTTCTTTACTTTTCTTCTGTTTTCTATTGAGGTTATCACATGTGGCCTAAAATTTTCTCCTTCTCAAGTATATTGTTCTATGGCCCCGAAAACTAGCTTACGATTTCGATCTGCCTGGAAGCGATGATGACACAAAGACGCTATTAACTCATTCATGGAATGGTACCTAAGGGCCCCAGCTCATAATCCGAAACATTTTTGTGCGGGATTCTTCTTTAGAGGAAGTTTTCTGTGAAAGATTCTCAACTTAAAACCTTCACTAAATTCTTGGTTTTCATGTGCTGCGAAATTCTCGAAGCTATATGCAGTAGTCTGTGATTTTCTTTTAATTTTAATAAAAGAAAAATTAAGAGCTCACATTTTAATCCACTCTTCTATTGCTTTACATATAAAGAAGGAAGTCTGTTTGTTTGTTCACTAATAACTCAGTCACTACTATAGCTATCGTCACCAAACTTTCTACCATTCTGTTCTGTGTCCTGGAAAAGGTCGATGTTCACTTTTTTCAAAAATAAATAGCTAAAATCAGAGATATTCATTAAAAACCCTTAAAACGCTAATTTAGTCTTCATTTTTCGGAGTGGCAATGCTGGAGGTAAAAATCTCGCACACTGGAGATAAAAATCTGCTTTCTTTCGAGAATTGTTGCCACTGCTGGTTTTCAAATCCTAGAATTCGTTAATAAAAACTTCTAGTTTTACAATGAAGTAAAAAATACATTGAAAAACATTAAATACATTAGTCCCGACTCCAAAAATTCGAAAGTCATTTCAACTATTTTCATCTTCGTACGACTTTAATCAGCCAGGATATTAATTAAAAACTCTGAAAACACCAATTTTGCCACTCAGTTTTTCGTGTGGCAACAGTCTTGCGAGTTCGAGATAAAAATACTTTATTTCGAAAGGTGTTGCTACTGCTCGCTTCCAAATCGTAGATTTTGTTATTCAAATATATGTAGGTTTTACAAAATCTCTATATATAAAGAAGAATGCCTGTTTGTGTGTTTGTTTGTTTGTTCGCTTTATTGATTTCTGATCAATTATGATAAATGTTTTGCCACTTTAGTCGATTAGAATTGAATTTAGGTGAAATATTGGATGTAACTTGAGCTTTTACGACCATTTAATGACAAAGACGACAATCATTAAAAACTGCCTGCCATTGTTGCTGATATGATGAGAGAGAATTAGTTTATTTTTCTATCGAAATTTTTTATGTAGGTTCCATATCGCATCACGCTGAAAAATGTATGACTATGAATCATACTTTTTGCATCGTTATTAGAGAAGGATTACAGCGTTATGGTTCTCTCTGTTGTTAGATACGCTACTTTCAATCTAACTTAACTGGCAACGGGTATTTCCGCCAGTACTTAACTATTAAAATCCGTGTTTGACAGTTAGACACCGTATTTCCTGGCATACTTTTCGAATTTTTTAATTAATTTCTTCGTCCGAAAATCAAGCAGAAATGATAAGTAGAGTAATTTAATTTCTGAAGGAAGCGGTTAGAGTGAGAACATAACAAACGAAGACCACTTTTCCATCTGGGCGGCACGAATGAAAAGTACTCATGGGTTATACTACTCATAACTATCACAATATTTCCTTCTTTAAAAGAAACTTAAATTCCAATCAGAATTCATAGTAATATTAACATTATATTATCTGACAGATATTGAGTATATATCTGACTCAATATCCGACGGTAACTGTTACTCAGTCCGACTCAATTACCTAGGGGCACCTCAGAAGAATGAGACTTGCCAACAGTTCCCATGAGTGATATCTTAAGAAAGAACAAGAGCCAGGGCGGAAAAAAACCCGGATCTCGAAAGATTGAGCTCATCCGATATATATAAGACTACAATGAGCTGAAACGTAAATAACAGAAGTAAGGTAAAATCACATGATCACATGAAGTTTCTTAAGCGTGAAGACATCGGTCCTGTCCGAGTAGCTTAATGAATACTCTGCACAAAATGCGTTTCAAATAATAAATGGTAAGAAAAATAAAATTGAAGCAAAGCTAATACAAAAATGCCACTAAACATTTAATACACTATAAAAATAAAAATAAGGAAAGGAATACAGTTTTACCAATAAACTAAGCCAAAGGAGGAAAAATTATGTACAATCGAAAAAGGAGAAAATTATGCGAATATTTTAAAATTTTCAGAAAGTAGAACTTCTAGCTTTCTGCAAGAAGAAAAAATACGCGAGAAAATATGGCATATAAAAGTGATAGGTTGCGCATTATCTGTTTAAACATGCATGTTTGAACTGTGATGCGAAATAATGCAATGAAAATTTTGCTTGTGATTAGCATTAAAATTTTAGTATATACACAAAGTATTTTTTAATGGCCGATGCTTTATTTAATAGCCATTAGCTTTGCGCCTCTACAAATGTCGTAAATAATATCCACTGTATTATGGAAGCACGTAATAGGCAGCCAGCGTTGCCTCCTATGAAGGGCCGGACAGTTGCAGCCATGCTTTCTCCGGGATTTGAACCCGGGCTAATCGCTACAGCTGTTAGGTCACTGACCACTAAGCCGGGTAGGCGGCATATTGTGGCATGTATACTGCAATATGTATTGCCCTATATAAAATACCTTGCATTGGTGCAGCTTCGTAAAGCTAATATATATGTCTTATAAGTAATGAATAAAAATATATTAGAGTGGCACATGTATGCTAAAATAACAACCGTAAAAATAGTAGTACGCGAACTAGTATATATAATATATTGCATACAACGTGTCCATTTAATTGCTTATGTGAGCTTAATTTTCGCTGGTCTTAAACGTATACTTTCTATTAGATAATCTTTTAAATTAAGAAAAAAATGCTATGGTATATTTTAATTAAAAAATTTAATTTTTAAAAAGTTACAAAATCTAACTTTTATATACAATTGCTCTGTGCATATAGGTGTATTTAGTAACATTTAATTAGCCGCCCAGACGGAAAAGTGGGTAGTGTCTTTGACCGTAGGGATCGGGTTCAAATCCTGGAGAAGGCATGGATGAAAATTGTCAACGGTGGCCCACTTGTTAGGTGTCTCCATAATAAAGTGACCACCGCTTCTGCCTTTATAGTGGCCCACGTCTATGAAGACTTGCATCCGCCATTGGAAAAAATAATATGTAATACTTATTCTAAAAAATAAAAACAAGTCATTTGACTCCTGTACGGCAAAAAAATGATTCGATGTGCTTAATTTTAAAGCTTGAGAAAATGTTTTCTGAAAAATAAGAGATCGTTTTCAGATTGAAGAGATAAATATTGAAAATTTTATGTAAAAAAATGAAATATTAATTAAAAAAAGGCTTTTGACATTAATAAACTAAGTGACGAACACTACTATGCAGACTGTTGTGAACAGTTTTGATCAAAAAAAAAAAAAAATTTTCCAGAAAGGAAATCTTAGTCTCGGAATCTGAAATCTTGCAATAGAATTGCTGTCATAGAAAGCAATAGTAAAGCTCATTGTTTATACACAATACACTAATAATATTCTTTACATCAATTAGAAAGATTTCTAACTCAAAGAATGTTTTTTGTTATGGTCGTAAGACTATTTCTCTAAAGCAATAAAACTGTATCTGGCTATTATTAATGCATTTTAGCGTCTGGATACTCATAATTACATGAAAATAGTTTCCGCTTATCAAATTAACAAAATTATTAATTATAGAATGTTATACACTGATAAATCCAAAGCTCTATCACTGAATGGCATTTAAATTTTAAAAAAATCAAATTTGAACTTTCCTAAATTTTTAACCATCTCCTTGAGCAGTATCGTTTTTTTAGCCTAAAATTTACAGATTTTAAAAATAAATACTTCAGGCAATATTTATAAACATAAGTGCGTGGACTCAACGACCATAAAAAAAGATAAATTTCGTAATATTTATAAAATTTCTTATTTTAACTTTAAAATAGCATCGCAGGTATATTCCTATCGTTTAAAACCTGCTTCTAATGGAAAGTACGTGTCTGTGACCAATGAATGAGAAAATAAATAACCGTAATAACCGTAACCGTGATCTCTATTTAATTGGCAGTATCATCTCTGCCCACATCTTAAAAATCTCGCCTTAATTTGATTCTCTCGGATTAAATGATCGAAAACTTCCGAACTGATTTATCTACTCGGAACTCTCTGTTACTGCGGCGTAGCCTAGAAACGCTCCGTACCGATGGGGCAGGTTCGAATCCCGTAGAAAACATGGATGTTTGTAAGCGTATAGCATTTGTACATCAAATTGTCACTAAAAATACAGGGTGAGCCGAAAGTCCTCTCGAGATGTTGTTGGTAGTTGAAGAGAGGTGGAAGACACTTGGACCGCCTACCGGGGGTTTCTTCCTCAAAACTGGGGTGGACGTTTAACAGTTAGCTGGGTTTAGCAACACCTCAGTCTCCTATGTTACTGCAAAAGTACTGACCTAGCTTCTGCCTGTAACTTGTTACTTTAAAATATGCATTCGAAAGCCCTTGCCACCTCACTCCCTTATGATCGTAACTCTTTTCGTCGTCATAGCAGAGTGATTATTTTCTCCACCACTTCATCTGAAGCTGTAGGTCAAGTCAGCCTTTATTCGCGCGCTTTTGAAGAAGCTAAATAAGCTAAATGGAAATGAAATGGAGGAAATATTTGGGCCAGTCGACTTCCTTTCTGCAGTTGTTGTTCCCATGAAACGAGTCAAAATGGACGGCGGAAAATATTCTTGAAGCTTCTGTTTTAAAGTAACAGATTATAGCCTTTTACTAGTACGTTTTTCATATGAACTATATTTGTTATATTATTAATGCTGAATTATGAAGTTATGCATTTTACGGCTTGGAAATTTCTTTGAAAAGATTGGTATTAAGTGTTTATTTAAAGCTTCGAGATATCAATGATATTTTATATAAGTAAATATCTTAATATGATATTTATGAAATTTTCAGCCAAGTTTTAATTTCAATGTCAGTTTTTACGAAACGCTTGCTAGTAAATTTTAGTTGGGATTTTATAACTCTTTAGGTATATTTATTTATTTATTTTAGCGTACGTAAAATGCCCATGCACTACAAATGTACAACTCAAATATACTGATCTCATAACATAGCTCACTATGTAACTCAGTACATAACTTGCATTACTACGTGTTCTTTTAGGGAGCATTCGCCGTAGAGCGTACGTGAAAAGACTGCGTAGCCAATTCTCGCTATGACGAACAGATACTACAGAAGAAGGTATAAATACTTTTTATTTGAACTAACACAACAAGATGTACGCACCCGTGATAACAATTCACCGCCACTTGTGGCTTAATAAATTGAACAGAAAATAAAATTGTAAACTCACAACAGTTTACGATAGCTAGACGACTGGTTTCTATTTATCTAAACTTCTAAATCGGCTGCATACAGCAAAGCGTGTAGAGTCATTAGGATATTTTTCGATGCTTGAGATCTGAGAAATTAGCAATGCCTTCGCCGGGACTCGAACCACTTACCTCTCGAACACGCATAGAGCGTGCTGACCGCTACACCACGAAGGCATGCGAAGAAGGCGGGAGAAATACCTTATAAACTCCTCCTTTTAAAGGGCGACTGGGCATTAGGGGGCCCAATTGCCCCATCGTGGTGGTGTAGAATCTTCATCCACCACCTTTAGTTCGGGCGCCACTTGTAGAGTCATTAGGTTATTTTGGAAGCAGAAGAATGAAAAATGAGGAACACCTTCGCCGGGAATCGAACCACGAACCTCTTGGTTAAGCGTCGAGTGTGCTGACTACTACACCACGAAGGCATGCGAAGAAGGTGGGAGAAATATCTCATATACCCCCTTTTAAACGGCGACTGGGGTTTTGGGAACTAAAAGGTAGAGAATCAGGATCCACCACCTTTTAGTTCGGGCGCCACTTGTAGGGTCCTTGGGATATTTTTCGATGCTTGAGAAGTGAGAAATTAGCAATACCCTCTCCGGGACTCGAACCACGGACCTCAGAAATACGCGTCGAGCGTGCTGACCCCTACACCACGAAGACATGCGAAGAAGGCGGAAGAAATGCCTTATAAGCGAGGCCAAGACTATCAATATAATCTGAAAAATGTGCGACTAACACCAACTAGAGAGAACACGCAGCATACACTCGAAACTAACTCCGCTACTACTCTTCACGAACTCCTGAAACCGTAGCTTAAATACTGCTTAGGAACATACTTAGATTTTGCATACTACGTCATTAAAATTTACATTCCGGCAAAAGCTGAAATCAGAAGGGAAAGGAAAGTCAAACTAAAATAATTGGTTAGAATAAAATAAAGGTCTTTACAACTTCTTTGAAAGAAATATACATTTCAATAAGAATGTATTGTAACAAAAACATCACAATATCTTATAAAATATCTTATTTTTTAACTTCCCTGTAACATGAATCTCGCTTTTTTATTGTTGTTTATCTGCTACTTCTTAGGCCTCAAACCATTCATAAATAATTCGAGAAAGTGAATGTGTAGCTGAGTCGAAGAAAACGTAGACTAAAATTTAGAGGAGCTCATTCTCTAAATGCATTGAGAAACGGGAAAATTACGATAATATTTTTTAAATTTTCAGAACCTTGGGCTAAGAAATTAAAATGGAATAGGCGAGGAAATATAATACAAAAGTTTACGTTAAAAATTAATATATAAAATTATTAGACATATTAATTTTTTCCTTAAAATTTTCCTAAATCTGAGAATAAATGTTATGTAAAAATGACGCGTTTTATATAATTAAGTATTTTTCCTTTGAAAGCTTTGCAGAAACATAACATAACTAATTAATTATTTTTATTTACATCAATTAATTCGTAATAAATATTTGTATGCTAAATTCATGCTGTAGCCCTCTGACCGGCCAGGGTTTTCGCCAAGAAAGCACAAATTTCCCAAAACTACTACCAGAATTTTTTTTCTTGATTTAATGTAAAAAACTTTCTGGCATTTTATACCTGGATTTATGTACTTCTAAGATATTGCCTTAATTTCATATTTTAATATGCACTTATATGTACGTTCGTACAGATATCACAAAAAATATTTTAGGCCGTATATATACGGCCTTGCCGGTTAGAGGGCTAGATATTGCAGAAAATGTTCGATGAGTTTTAACGATAAAAACAGGGTAACTCATTTTCGAAAAATTTCTAAAGTCATTATTTGTCCTGATCATTTTATTTTCTAACAAACACCATCTCGGGGCAAGCTTATATCAGCCAGCTCTGTTTATGATTATTTGAAATCTTAGATCTTGGCTGTCTTTCTTAGAATGATTTTGTAATGATACTTCACAGAAATACAAATTTATCGAGATTATTAATACTGTTTCAATCTCTTAAACTAACTCAGTAATGCCAAAATTTAAAAATGAAGACACCAATAAAAGAAAATGAACATATTTACATTCAAAATATATTATTTATTTCTACTTATATACAATCTACTATATATACATTTCATATTTCGTTGTCACATTTATCATCTACGTTATAAAATGCATCACATGATCATCTGCATTTAAACATGTTATTGGCTGTTATTATAAATCTTATTGACTAGGTATTTCCAAGCTGTAATCTGATAAATATG
The DNA here is from genome assembly GCA_000611955.2 of Stegodyphus mimosarum. Taxonomy (NCBI): domain Eukaryota; kingdom Metazoa; phylum Arthropoda; class Arachnida; order Araneae; family Eresidae; genus Stegodyphus; species Stegodyphus mimosarum. The sequence continues at coordinate 135,439 of KK122258.1, forward strand.
ATAACAGTATTCTATACATGTATAAAACATAAAAGCTCGAAATGGTATGCAGATAATTTCTTTTTTTGAATATGCGTTGCTGTTGTTTGAAAGTGGAAATGGATATTCTTATTTGACGAAGGGCTTTTTGCTTTAGTTATGGCAATCTAACGTATATTAACGTAGAAGAAAATTTTAAATGAGCTACTCGATTGGAAAGATATTTTACGTAAAGAACAGTTTTTAGTGATTATGGAACACGTGGGAGAAGTACATATAGCCTAGAAATGAAGGAGGTAAATTTTCGGAAAAGTTATTCGAAATAACTAATGTTGAAATTTAGGCGTTGAAATTAGTTCATTTGACCTTGAAATTTGTCCATTTGCCCTTGAAATGCGTACATTTGACCTTGAGATTTGTTTATTTGACCTTGAAATTTAAACGCTTGAAATTAAATATATATATATATTGTTATGGAAAAGTTCCTCAAGGATTTCAGGGGTGGCATGGAAAAAAATTATTTTATTAATTCTTTATGCCTGAAAATATAATATAAGTAGAGCATATATGCATTGTAATTTAAGTTAGGTTATTTAAAAAAAAGGATTATGGCGAAGGTTTTGTGCAAAAATATATCATTGAGCTTTCATAATTGGCACATTTCTCCTGTTTGATTAGAAAGAAAGTTTTGCTTCAGGTAATTAATTCAACTGCTAGCGTTTAAAATTTTTTTACTTTAGAAATGGGAATAAGATAGGTTTTACAAGTAAGAAAAATTTTGTATTTGCTTTAGGGAGCAAAGCCGGAATTAAAAGTCATTAAGTAACACAGGTATAAGCTATTCACAAGAAGAGAAAATGAAATATATGGTAGAAAAATGAAACATAATTAAAGAAGGTACGTTTATCAAACGGAGTGTATCTTGTTACCCTAATATTTTCTGACCAAATAACTTTATTAAGAGCTAATGAATAACAGCTTAAAATTAACTCTCTTTCGTACTCATAAAATATATCAATACATTAGCATGCGAATTATTCTGAAACGAAATTTGAGTAACTTGAGTTTAGTATGCAAAACCTTAAAGCAATTAAAACGACTAATTTTATTTTTTTTCAAATAAAAATCAGTCGTTTAATTTCGTCAGTCGTAATCAGTCGTTAATCGTAAATTTCGTAATCAGTCGTTAATCGAATATTTAATCAGATCACAAATCAGAAATGCTGTTAGGCTTTCAGCTTAAATTCAATACTCTACTTAAAATGGCATTATATGGCTTCTGGGATATCCATCGATAGCTGGATAAACGACACGCCTCATAATGGGTTGAGAAGAAGCTCCGTATAAGTGATGGAATGGTGCAGGGTGGTGGATAATGTATCTAGTGGTTCCTGATCCATGATGTCCATGATGTCCATGATGTTCATGGTGCTCGTGGTGCCCATGATGTACGGGAACAGGAATGTGGATGTGATGCTCTTCGTGCTTGTGATGGTGTCTAAGCAGCTTGGCGAGTATACCTGCAGCCAGCAGAACTGCTATACCTTGGTCATCATTACCTCCATGATGACCACATTCGACAATCGGCAATAGGACTTGACAGGAAAAGAGGACCACAGCAAGGAAGAAAGCACTGTACTTGGTTGAGAACATAATGGAAAGGAAGAGCACTGAAAGAACCACAGCAGTGAATACAGAGTAAGGGAAAGTATATTACATACACCTTAATGACTTTTTATAAAGAACAAAATGAGTTTTATTAATAATTTAAATTATACTCTGATTGACGGAAGAGCAAAGTACGTTTTAATACAAAAGTAGTGCTTGGAAGGAACATATGAAACTGCGATTTATGATACGATGAACAGAACGACAATTTTGTGTTCATTATGTTTCGTTTTAAACTAAGCTACTACAGTTCTTTATTAATGTTTGCGACTCTTATACTATTTTTTTTAAATAGAACTAAATAAAAATTATTTTAGTTGTAAGCAAGTTTTACTGACATTATTCTACGGGGTCTTGTGATGAACAAATTGCTTTTCATGATGCATTTTAAAAAAAGATCTTTATTATGTTTAAAACAGTAACAAAAAATTTAAATAACTTACTCGAATTTTTAATCGGTGGATCCAAACTTAAGTTATAACTTCAAAAAGAAATATCATTGTGCAAGTCCATACTTGCCTCCCGCCCACAGTGGCTCAGTGGTAAAGTCCCTGAACGTTAGTAGTTTGACAAGGATTTGAATCCCAGCGAACGCACTGACTGCGTGAGTTTTTTCGTTAATTTGTTAATTTACCCCATGCGTAACGTGGATATGAACCAGTTTCCTTTAAAGTGTCCTCCAAGGAGGCATCCCTATAGCCCTCAAGACCTTTTCGATAACTGAACAACTTACAGACTGCGGGCCTACTATCTTTTCTGTGCATACGATGTCTTATAAGAGGCCATATGTCGCTATTTTTATTGTAATAGCCTTAATTTTAAAGAAGGTACTTTTTGACATATGACTTGTTACAATAACACTTTAGGGTTAAGTTAATTTTTTAACTATCGCTTCAGTTATTTATTATTTTACTCTAAGCACTAATTGTTCCAAAGTACTAATTGTTCCAGTATTTATTTGCTGTGCAGCATTACGCACTGTCTAACATTCAAAACCAGTTTTAAATGTACAACTTAGATACCGTAATGTTGTATTTTTTGTGTAGCTTTCATTTTCTAAATGCATGTTTTTCTGCAAAAGTGGCAAAATTTAAAACACAGTAAAAGTACTTCAGGCAATATATTTTGACAGAAAGTAAAATTAATAATGAAACCATCAGTAGAGAGTTGTTTTTCAGGACAAAATAAATTTATATTTAACTATGCTCATTATATAATTCTGCTTTTTTATTTGTATTATTTTGGAAATGTAAAAATAACACAAGCAATAATGTAGCACATATTATACTGCATCCGATTGTTTTCTGACAAATCATGTAATGAGAAAAGGGAAGGTCTTTAGGATTTGAAAGAATTACTGTTTAGGGAAAAACATTTGCAAAGGATTAAGGGGACCTCGATTCGGTCTTTTGACGACGCTTCTTTTCCAGTTCCTTTCTTGCTATTCGAGCGAATATGTATTTTCCGCTCTTAAATAGTCTTGGAATTTTTTAAACAGCTGAGATTAGAAAGCAAATCTACCACGACATAAACTCTTTAAAGAAGAATGGCTGCTACGTTTCGCAGACATGAATTCCAAAATATTCATAAGATAACTTTCTTTACATTTCGAAGATACATTATCAGGAGAGAAGGCGGAATTTGTGTAGCCTGGTTTTCAAAATTCATTTGCAAATTTGGGTAAAATATGAATTTTTTAATTTTTAAATTTGCATAGTGTTTGTGTAATGACAAACAAACGCATCAAGAATTCGCAGCTGTAATACCATTTTTTACAGCACAGTGGTATTTTTTCCTATAGTTGTATGTGTCCTAAATGCTAGAAAATATTTCATTAAAATAATATAATTAGAATGACCAGCTACGTCAGAGGAAATTTAACATTCTTCGTCTATTCTGCTTTCAGTTAAATAGCAAGCTTAAATGTCATGAGTATAAACGTTAATTTAAGCTTAGACTGACAAACGTTAAAATGCAGAATAATGGTTAAGACGGTGAAGAATTGGTTACGACGGTGAATAATAATTACTAAAATACCGTGTAATAGTTAACGTGTCGAGCAGAATCTTTATAGCAGTATTTACTACATCTTAATACTTCTCTTGATGTACACATTATTACATATGTTATAAACATGAAACCAAGAAATTGTCGGCTAATAAATTAAAGGATGATGTTAGGGCATGAGAGGAACTCCTTTGCTAAATTATTTTCTTCAGTATTGTAAAAGCTAGTATGAAAGTAAGCGAACATATTGAATACATTACAATAGAAGAGAAACACGCCAATGTGACAATCAAATTCACTGAAACAGTCTTGTATTTGGCGTACATTTACAAGAACACTCAATCGATTTCGAGGGCAGCTACAAGTCTCTCCTCGTCAGGAGAACAAAATATCTAGAAAGGGAAAGAAAGCTGAGTACAAAGCTTTCTTTCCCTCAGCTTTCTTTCCCACTCAGCTTTCTTTCCCTCAGCTTTCTTTCCCTTTCTAGATATTTTGTTCTCCTGACGAGGAGGGACCTGTAGCTGCCCTCGAAATCGATTGAGTGTTCCTGTAAATGTACGCCAAATACAAGGTTGTTTCAGTGAATTTGATATTGAATACATGTTTTATCGAATTTAGTGATCTTACAATAAATACTGCAGTAAATATTTCATTGATTTAACACAGTTAAAATTTATTATGAAACCTTTTACAGTATTCATTATGTTTACGTTCGCGTCTGTCGTAAATAATTTACATCTATCCGTTGCTCTTTGCGTTCGCAACACGCTTCCAAGTTCTCGTTCCAGAGAATTCGGTCGCTAGAATGTAGCTGACTTATAGCTTTTTTAATACTTATTTTTAATTGAAAGATGTTATAGGATTATTATTAGATATTTAGGTGTAGGTATTTCATTATTATATGTTTACAATTTGATTTGTATAAACTGGGAGTAGTTGAAATTACTAAAGAAACTTCTCATTCAACTTCGGTGCCATTTCACTAATGACCAGTAACAACATCGTTTGAAAATTTCCTAATGATAAGAAAATGATTAGTGGTGGGTACAATTAATACATTTCACTTGTGAAATAACGCTTGTGCAAAATAAAGTTTCTAAATTTGATTACTGTAGAAGTTAGAATTCTTTCTGACTAATAAATTAACTAATAATAACTAATAAATTAACAGAAGAGCTCAGTCGTTCGAATAGAAAGGATTCGAAGCAATGCTGAATATTGCAGTCAATTTTAAGCTTTCGTTTCAGAATTTTATAGACTTAATTTTAAAATAGAATACCTGTAATTAAACAGAAAACATTCTGATACTAAAATATGCTTTGAAACTTCGTCATATGCGTATGGGAAATGAAATTTGTCTTCTTTTTTTTTGGTTATCTAGAAAATATATATTTACGAACTTTGTACATTGACAAGTAAATACTAATTTAAATATAAGCAGAAACATTTTCTATATATAGAAAATACGAACGGGTTTTGCTTGTCAGATTTGTGGAATTAATTATAGAAATATTTTAAACCGTTTATTAAATGTAAGAAATATTTCCCGTTTACATCGCAGTGAGCTTTAACATTTATTTAAAAAATATAAGTTGCATTATAATAAAATTTTTTAAAACTCTCAGTAGGTGACCAAATGTTTCTGCATTTATTTCCAGTTAACAATTCAGATTCGTCTGGTTATTATCAATTCTGTGTATCTGACATTCGGTTTATTTAAATAATATGTATTTTAAAAGGGTTTCGAACATGGGACATAATTGCCAACGCAGATAAGAAATATTCTTAGTGATCCATAAGGTGAGTTATTTTTAATTCTGTTTTATCTACAGCATAATTAGTGCTTTTACAATTAATCGAAATCTATTGATGATTGCCTTTAATCCACGTATTTTACCTGATAAAGTTTTCATGCCTTAACAGGCAATGAGTCATGAAAGTAATTAGAAGAAAAAATGATAAATGAAATTAAAAGGAATTCAATAACAAAGAAATAAATAAATCATATAAAAATTAAATGTTGGTGTAACAAGGAAACAAATAAACTATGCTATGCATTTTACAAGAAGCAGCTAAAATATAAATGTTAATTTCTGGTTTTACATTTATATGCAAAACTAAATTTGTATGAAATATCGTTACTGATTTTAAATGTATATGTTTCATATAAGTGAAAAAAATGTAAGAAGATCGAATGAATAAATTATAGCACTAAGCTGTTTTTTTTTCAGATAACGCTTCTCTTTTTAGAAGCTAAACATTTTGCTTTTGAATTCAAATTTCTGTATTACATTCAGCAATAAAACGCTTACAAATAATAACACGTACTGAAATTAAAAGTCTAAAAAATTACCTCATTTAATTTTATGAAGTTAGTTTTCTAACTTCATGAGATGATGTAGGAGAAGGGGTAAAGAGAAAACAAGTTAAGGAAAATGCCATTCATGGGTGAATGCCGGATTACAGATTGAGTTCGCTGCGGTCCATTGACTTTTAGCACAGCAAATATCCTATTCCCACGCATTGAGTAAAGCTTAACACAGAACGAATTCCTGCTATGAAATCTATATTCTTCGTAAGAATTAAATTGTATCCTAAAATTTGCTATCATAAGTAGTTACTGTTACCTGATATCTAGCAATATGATACTACTCTTCCTATTATCTAACTGATAAATAACTGCGAACTCTCTTTTATGTTTCCTTCTTTCTTTTCTAGGTTCACCAATCAAATGATTATAAGAGTAAATTCCTATTCGTTATGCGGTAGGAGTACTGGATGTTTTATATGTGTTTCGTACATTATTTTAATTGAAGTTCTGTTATCAGCAGGACTGCCAGTTTCAGCTTCTTCTCAAAAGCTGATGATCTTAGTCCCTTCAGTGATACGTAATTCAGAAAAGGGAATAACTCATAAAATAATAAAGATAGATTAAAATTAATAACATATATGGTTAGATGGACTAAAAAAGTTTCATGACCCTTGTCAATGAACTTCCAAGTTTGCCCACTTAGTCGCACGGAGAATATCAAGATGATATTTAATTTCACGCCAGGTACCGGCAAGCATGTCGGCATCCACAGAGGCTATTGCGGTTGTAACTCTGGCTTTTAGATCATCAATGTTCGATACTCTCCTCCTGTAAACTTTGTCTTTTACAAATCCCCAAAGGAAAAAGTCCAGCGGCGTTATATCAGGTGATCTGGGTGGCCAAAGAATTGGACCTTCTCGCCTAATCCATCTTCCTGTAAAATGGTCATTCAAAGAACTACGAACGATGGTACCCTAATGAGGTGGTGCACCATCTTGTTGCAAAAGTACATGTGGCTGAAGCTCTTCTAGTTGTGGATATACGAAGTTTTCCAACATGTATACGACTTTCCAACATGTATACGACTGATGAGACCGTCTTTTCTGTAAAAAAGAAAGTCTCAATGACTCAGTCGTGCATTAGTCCACACCACACATTAACCTTTGGGGAATCCCTTTGTGCCTCACGGTATTCATGGGGGTTTTCAGATCCCCATATTCACACATTATGCCATAAGCAGACGATGTACAGATATTTAGACTGGAAAATGAATTCTCATTTGAATGAAAAAATATTCTCATTTTGATTATGAAAGTTTTAGATAGTGTTACAGATTTCGTATTTATTTATCTATTTATTTACAATTGTAATTAAAATTGTTTTATTTTCCCGTGCAACGCAGACGAATTTGAAGAGAAAGGTACGTTTAAAAAGCAAAAATACAAGAGCGCGTGCATTTAATGCTTAATAAATAAATATCTCGTAATTGCTGTTGTCATCCAGAAAAATCGAGAAAATACATAAATAGATTTAACAAGAATTTCTCGTGGATAATTACAAAGCTTATAAAAACCGAATTAAAACACCTCAGCTCAGTTGTAGCTGTTTTAAACGAACTGTTGTTTACTTAATGCTGTTATTGATTGTAGCGGATTCGTTGTGAGAGAGAATTAGTTTCTCTGTTTTTGAATGGAGTTCTATTTAACGTTCGAGATATTGTTATATTGTACGAATATCTCTCAGGAAATATTTCAGTATTTTGCTTTATTTCTAGTGAACAGAATAAATTTTATCAACTTTTTAACGACTTGTGCATTGAATCCATTACGAACCCGCAAGCACGCAGCAATAGGTTATCTTAATAAAATAATAATTTCACTCCAGTGAAAATGCAGCACACCTTGCATTTTTGAGCCATTAGTAAATCAAAGATATTAACTCAGAATTAGAGCTTTCAATAAGAGTAATTTAAATTTTCATACGCTTACAAAATATCTAATGTAAATTGAATGCATTGAATATGGCAACAGTTCTTTAAAATTGCTAAGTGCAAAAGAATTTTAATGCACGGACAACAAATTAGATGTACATGAAGATCATAATTATTTGAGCAATTTCACCTGTGAAAGTACCTCAGCTTTTCAACTTGTAAGGTTTTAGTTAAACTAACCAAGTTTTATTTTAATTTAAAACTTTCTATCTCCTCTCTGTTTCAACTTCCCGTCAGAAGAAGCGCGCGTTTTCAGCTTATGCTAATTTTGAAGTACAGCGAAGTACTATTTAAGCCAGAGGTAGAAACCTCTCAATGTAAGAGAGCTTAGCCTCAGACCACGGTTACTCTGCTCAACGTTCGTCTGACCAGCTAGCAGTTTAAATTTATAAGCCATAGTGCTTACTACGTGATTGCATTGTAAAACAATTGGAAGTGCGCTAGTATTAGTATATCTTGCTACGCACCCTTTCAGGTAGAGGCCAACTTCCGCGAATTGCTCTGCGAAGCAAACTTTGATTTAAGTTCTATTTTAGGTTTAGTTTTAAATTCATTTGATTGTTAAGTTCGACCCAAGTGCGGTCTTTTACTTTCTGTATCTTTCCCGAGTTGGGAAGTGTGTAATTAATAGTGATTTATTAAAAGAGGATTTCAAATCCCTTCACGTGCAGTTACTATCCAGCCCAGCAGTACATCAGAACAAAGCTTACATTTCATCAGCTCACTGTTCCAGTTCAGGACTTAAAACTTGAGGATAAGAACCCGATTACAGACTGTACTTATGTTTCCAAAAATGATGCACAGAACACTAAGTCCTGATAAACTATGAAAAATTTACACTGGTGAACCTAATATCTCATCATCATGAAACTAAAGTGTCCACATGGTCCCTAAGCAATGGTAACACCTTTCTGTTTAAAATGAAATACCATATACTGGACACACTTTCAGGAACAAGATTCAAAGTTTTGTTACAAGTGTGACAAGTTACACAACCTCGAGATGCAAAAAAATGACCTCTAGTTGACAGTCCAGTTGTGCAAAGGCAAATCAATGCATCGAGATAAACTATGCCGCTACTATTGTTTTTTCATCGATAAAAAAATGGTCTAAAAATCTTTTCATGTCAAATTCTGAAGCAGGCATTCACTTTCGAGCTGTCCTCCTTCACCCCCCTCGCGTGATCAGGGTTTTCGAATTCCCAAATCCTCACTTATGCGTAAACTAAGCGGAAATAAACTGTTAGAAAACGATTTTCATATACGTGTAATAACATTATAAAAATATACAGTACCACCTCTTACAGATGCCCACAATATAATGTAAAATTACTAAGAGGCTCTGTGAAAACCTTTCACGAAGCACCTTGCTTTTTACAGCCATTAGGAAGCCAAATATATTTACACCCAAACGGGCAGCTTTCTATAAGTAGAGTTTTAAGAATATTATCTGTTAAGAGGTCAATGCTTCAAAAATGTTAAGTCTTCATAAACTCGTTAATTTTAATTTTTTTCTTTCAGTTTCATTAAACATTAGGAAACAAAGCTTTTACGGATTTAATACATCCGCATCTGACATTTATAGAGCTGGAAATGTTTTCCCGTGCTTCTAAAATTATCATGCGTTTCCTTCAATAAAAATTCCTGTATTCAGTTGTTTTTAAAATGACCACTCGTGTTCTGCGATGCGGAAAGGGAGAAAGGGAAGGTTTTCGTTTTTTATTTTTGCATGTTAATACTCTTTTTTTCCCCGACATGATGGAAAAGCAATTATTATTTTTTTTATTGTAAGTGGTGGGTTAAATTGGTGAAATACCAATTCATTTGTATCTATGAATAGAATTCGTTACTTTTTCCGTCTTATCAGAAGCTAAAAGAGATTTTTTAAGTAAATAATGTTTCACTTTTTTTCTGCAGTTAGTAAAAGCAATTGAAAAACTGTTTACAATTGCAGGAATAATGCCTTTTTTCTTAATAGAAAATTTGCCTGTTTTATATACCCGCTTATCATTCGATTCTAAAATATTAAGGTTAAAAATAAAGTGAAAATACATTTGTTTACCTAAACACAGTTTCAATGAATAAAAAATGTTTTACTTAAAGCAAATTTTAAGCTTATATTTTGAGAATTATTTGATTAGAGCATTTGTATTAAAAATGTTGTTTAACATAATTACCAATACATTTCAAAATTATTCTGTTTAGTAAAAACTTTGCTTTGAAGATTTGTTTAGCGTATGATAAAACGTTCGGTGTAATTAGTTTCACATTTGTATATACAAACTTAATATTGTCAAAACTACTTTATTTTACATTGATTTATTCATTCTACATTTGCACAGTATAAAGGGTAGAAATTTTTGTAGCAAATTAATTTCATGATATCACACATTTAAATGATAGAGAAAGCAATCAAAAATGCTATAAAAATTTAAGTTAGTTGAAAATAAATAATAATAATTCAAAATTATTTTTTAGTTTAGTGAAAAATTTATGATCTATCTTCAGAAGACTAGTTAATAAAATGCATCATAATTAGCAAAGATCGTGAAAAATTATTAAACGTCACTCAACTGATTATTGTATATCTTACAAAATAATTGTTTAAATCAGTGCATATATGTAAAATGTTAAAGTTATTTAAAATATAATAGTATATTTCATGAAACACTGGATACTTAACACAGGATAAACACTGAATTGCGTCACACTAAATAACTGATCTCCAGAATTTAGATTAACCGGCGGATTTGCAATTTTTTGTGAGACCTAAATGCTGAGATACAATGAATACTGTAGTAATTGCAAAAAGGGATTTGCAAGTTGGAAAAGTGATTTATTATTAATTTTTAGACAAAGAAAATTTAAATGTAATATATACATTACCTAGTTTCCAAAATAAAAAATGAAATTAATTCATTCGGAGGCTCTACATAATTATCAAAACGCCCTATTAAGGAAAATAAGATTTCTTTTTCAGAAACCTATTAAATGACCGTATTTCATTAGAAATAGAATTCTCATTCAGTCAGTTCCATTCTCATTTAGCCGCAGTGCAAAAGTACATGAAAATTAAAATCATCTGCATTAAAAATTGTAAAATACAGAAAAAATCTAAAACCAAATCCAGTTAAAAACAGCTAAAAAGGTCAATTTTAGAATTAAAATTAGAGTTTCTAGGCCAAAACAAGCAACTCGGTCAACGAAGAAGACAAAATTTCGATGCGCAAAACTCAAAGTTAACTTTCAGTTCCACTGGGCAAAAAGATAATGAAGTTAGTGCACCGAAATTAATTCCCTCTTATATTAAGGGTTTCAAGTGTTAGTAAACGACAGCGTCGTTAGGCTTAGCACCACTTTTAAATTGTTGACAGTTCTAAAACTATTGGCTACAAATTAATTAAACACATAAAAATCTTAACTGGAATGAAAGAGCAACATAATTCAATCACTTTTAAAAGAAAACATTCACAATTTACCAACATATTAGAGTAAAAAAACAGAGCTCACCGAGCTGAGTAAACGAGTGGATGTGTATTATTGTGAGGCCAAAGCAGTTTGCAATAAAAAAAGAGAGATGCGCTAGTAAATGTTATAGCAACCCTATACACAGTATTCCAATGTTCTACGGCTAATCGTTTCTGAGTTTCGCGGGATACACGCATACATGCGTACGTACAGGCGTCATGAAAAACAAAAACTCCTTCTGAATCCATTTTAAAACCGTTTCATAATTCATTTTCTAAAAAAGAATCCTTTATTTTGTAATTGAGTTCAGATGTCACTCAAAAAGAATCGTCTGTATGGATTCGAGAGCAGTCAAAATGGATATTTTCGTTGAAATACAGGGTCCCGGACCCATTTTGATGTTTAATAACTCATACAATAATGAAGATATAAACAAACTTATGGCATTTATTGATGGAATTACTTATATATTTTCTTTTTCAGGTTTGAATATCTTTATTTTTGTAAATATCGTCTGCGCGTGTGGTTAATTTGAGATAATTTCATTTTCCAGTCTAAATATCTGTACTTTTCTAAACATCGTCTGCTTATTAATTGCATTTTTCTTTCTTTTGTTTTTGGCAGCTATTGCTTAAGTTCAAATTGTTCAAGTTTTGGAATCGGACGATAGGCCTAGGAGGATGGCCTTTGCAACAGATATGCTAAGGAGGATAGGAGATGACGCTGAATTTCGGAAGCGCATGATGTTCTCTGACGAAGCATCCTTTTATCTTTCTGGCATTGTTAATCGCTATAATGTGCGCATAGGGGGATTCGAAAACCCCCGTGAATACCGTTAGGCACAAAGAGATTTCCCAAAGGTTAATGTATGGTGTGGACTAATGCACGACCGAGTCATTGGGCCTTTCGTTTTCACAGAAAAGACGGTCTCATCGGTCGTATACTTAGACATGTTGGAAAACTTCGTATTCCCACAAATAGAAGAGCTTCAGCCACGTGTCTTTTTGCAACAAGATGGTACACCACCTCATTGGGGTACCATCGTTCGTAGTTCTTTGAATGAACATTTTACGGGAAGATGGATTGGGTGAGGAGGTTCGAATCCTTGGCCAGCCAGATCACCTGATATAACGCCGCTGAACGTTTTTCTTTGGGGATTTGTAAAGGACGACGTTTACAGGAGGAGATTGTCGAACATTGATGACCTAAAAGCCATAATTACAACCGCAATAGCCTCTGTGGATGCCGACATGCTTGCCGGTACCTGGTGTGAAATTGAATATCGACTTGATATTCTCCGTGCGACGAAAGGGGCACACGTGGAAGTTCATTGACAAGGGTCATGAAACTTTTTGAGTCTATCTAACCATTTATGTTACTAATTTTAATCTATCTTCATTATTTTATTAGTTATTAAGCATCAAAATGGGTCCAGGATTTTATAAACACCCTGTATAATACGAAATGTTTTTGCTCTTCCAATACTTCCTTCACTTCGCACAAGCAAATAATAAAGTACTTAATGGGAACATAAGAGTTAGTTTTGTTAACAGTTAATTTAATATTCACAAAATCAGAAATTCAATGGAGAGAGTATTAAATTCAAAAGATTTAAGACCAATTTAAATTTAATTATAGCTGTTATAAGGTATTTCTCACGCCTTCTTATCATGCCTTCTTGTTGTAATGGTCAACACACTTGGCGCGTATTCGAGAGTTCCGTGGTTGATCATTTTTCATGTCTCCAGCTTCGAAATAACCTAATGTCTCTACATTGTAAATAAACTGTAATGTATTTCCTCGTTTCGACTGCAGAAAAATGTTAAAAAATTTATTTCAGACAAAATAAACGTGCAGAATGCGAAACTATCCTAAACTTGTGGTATTAAAGGTAATAAATGGCAAGGATGAGTGCATTTTGAAACCAAGTAATGTTATTTAATTTTTATAATGTTGTTTATCATTTAAAAGCATCATTTTATTTTTTTTACCAGAAATAAATAAACAGGTAACTACATCTTGAATTATAGTAAGAGAATTAAGTACTTTTGCAAGAGCAAAACGGAAAGCAAATATTATGATATCGGCAAACGCAGTTGTTTATATAATTTTTTTTTCGATTCAATTTTTCTACAATTTTATTTTTGTTAACGCATGACTTCTGTTCAAATAATTACAGAAATAAAATAAGTTGTTATCATCTACAAACTGTAATCCATTTTAGGAATAAATCCGGTTTCTTGAACTAAATACTCTTTTTTTTATCGCTCCTAGAGAATCTTTCTCCGTAGTAATTACATATGCTCCTTATGCCAGGTCATCTGCCTTCTGAGCTTTGTTCAAGAACAATAATTTTCATTATATGTTAGATTATCTGTGCCACCCTATATGAGTTACTCAGCTAAATAAATCTCTTTTATGCATAGAGTTTTAATTCATATTAACTGTATTCATATTAACTGTATTTCAGGTGCACGTTAACGTCTGAATGAAATGAAGATCCCGAATTATGTCGGAAGAAAGGTAATTCCAGACACATAAGTGAATATTCCGGATTATGTCGGAAGAATGCTAATTCCAGATGTATAAATGAATATTTCGGATTAGCCATTATCATGAGATTTGGAGTTAATTTTTTTAATTAGAATTTTTTTTAATATTTCGTCGATTAAGTATTGAATATGTTTTTCAATATATATATTTAATATATATATATTAACAATTATAATTTACACTTCATTTTATTGCGTTCTTTTTTATGCTGTAAAAACTTTTCTTGATCTCGCATTATTTTAAGCAATTTAATTTATCCTTTATTTGGCATTAATTTTTATTTACTTCACGAACGTAAAATCTTTAAGATGTAATTCAGAAAACTGGCTCTGCTGAAAAATTTTCGGCTGCTGCTTGGGAAAAACCAAGAAGAGGAATTTTATTTTTTTTATTATTTTACTGTATTATTTTTGTATTATTATTATTATTATTACTATTATTATTATTATTATTACTATTATTATTATTATTATTACTATTATTATTATTATTATTATTATTATGTTATGTTTTTACTGTATTATCCCAAAGGGCCGTTAGCCCAGAATGGCTATTAATCTCGAAACGGCATATTGCATCGGATCAATAAAAGCATTGGAGTTATTTTCAGACTGTTGCCACCAAACATTATCTCCCTGTATTATATTTATAAAAATTAAATAATGAAGAATTTGTATAAATATATGTAGATTTCTCACACTATGAAAAAACAACAGTATCTAGAGTCATCGAATTTTGAATAATGTAGTCCTCCATCTGAACATAGGCACATGGAAGCCCAAATTTGTTTTATTACCTATTTCATATTTCGTGAAGTTTTAACGAAATTTCTATTAAAAACTGAACGATTTCAAAACGAGAAATGTCAGCACTATATGGAATAAAACATATGTATCTCCAGCGCGCGAGACTGTCTATCGGAAGTTCTAAAGATATGCTGTTTTTAAATATATTTATTCCAAAGGGGCTTTGGCCCAAATGGCTCTAAATGGCTGTTGAAATGTGTACGTGTGTAGATGAAACGAAAACGCCTGTTTGGGCATAATACAAAATCTGAAAGCTTTCAGATTTTTTTTTGTTGTTGTTTTAATTTTGCTACGTGTGCTAGACTGTTAACTAGCAAATTCTGATTTAATTATTATTTCACGACTATTTAATTAATTTCGCCACATATTGTGCGACTTTAATAAATCATAAGCTTACTTTTGAAATTTCTAAGCTCTTGTGTATATACATTAGTATGTATTTACATATATTTGAAGCGTGGCGTATTTCTCTTATTTTGTCTAGATCTGATGATTTTGTAATGGATTATAATCTCATAATTGTATAAAAATTTAGAATAAAATAAGCTCCTCTGCATATCCATTGCTTAGTAAAAAATATTAACATGCTTTTCCGCAAATTACAGAACGACACAAAAACACTTTTCCCACAGACAAAAAACACTTTTCCCCCACATCTCATAGTCTAATTTAAAAAATTAGAAGAATTGATAGAAACTAGATATCTTCGAATAATTTTTGCATCTCACGTACAAAGTGAAAAAAAAGAAGAAGAAAAATTGAAATAAAAATTTTAAGAAAGCGATGGGTGTTACATGCTAATGGACTGAGAAATTTAAAACGAGCTGCTCAAGGAAAGTGATTCCTGGTTTCAAATTCAATATTGCATATCCAGCAGGATTCATAAAATAGGACGGGATACCGAAACCGATAATCGTCTTATTTACGATCTACTTATTAGGCCGTGAGAAAAGATTCTTTTTCCGTGTCTAAAACGTCAACTTTCGCGTGATTGCTAAAAATACTTAAAATATCTTTCAAAGAAGGCACGCTTTTATTCATAAAAGGGTATTTAGATTCAAAAGGGGAAAATAACTAATATTGCTAGATAATTGGGTTTAAAAAGTTGGCAGAATCGCTTTGGGATAATTTTTGTGTTGCTTAGGATATTTTCTCAAGATTTATTAAATGACAGCTTCGATATTTCAGATCGTGCTTCGGCATAAATTTTTGTGACTTTGTAATTGTTTTCACATAAGTGTATTAACAACTGTTTTGATTTCATAATTTTATTTATAAAAATATAACTAAATTAAATTTCATTTAAGATTTTTTTAATTATTTTAAAATGTAGAATTGCATTTCAGTTTTTAATTCATTTAATTTTTAAAATACATTTTCATCTCATTTATCGTTTCATACAACATATCTGATTATTTATATTTCTAGTTGGAAAAATTTTTAATACCAAGTCTGCAATGATATCTTTAAAATGCGATATCTCATATTTTTAAAACATACATTTAAAATATTAAAATGGGCCAAGACTGCAATTTCTAGTTAACTTGATCCTGAGACGTTGTGCATAATTTTGTTATCATTGACAGTGTGTTCGCTCCTAAGAGTAATATCTGAACTTTTCAGGGGAGAAACATAACAATTATTCATATTATACCCGATTCTACTTAGGTATAGAAGTATAATGGTGCCCAGACAGTATAGTGGTTATTATATTATGCCCAGACAGTATAGTGATTAGGGGAGCCTACTGCGGTACCGAAGGACTCGATTTCGAATCTCAGAGAAGCCATGGATGTTTGTAAATGCATTGTGTCTTTGTGGCATGGGGGCACTCTATAGCGAGCCGAGAGTCATCTCGTGTAGTTTGGTGATAGGGGAGAGGGGTGGGAGATCCTCGGATCACCCTCCGGTGTTCTCTCCCCCAAAATTGGGGTTGAAGTGGAAGTAGACGTTCAACCTCCTTATGGGATCTGGCAAACATTCTTCCATGAAATTCATGGACAAGACACCAACATTGTACTTAGAACTGAAAGTCTTAAGAAAATTGTAATAAAGAGAGGTATAGATGATGGGGATTGACTTCATACAAGCGGACAGAATTTCTTGCAATTCCAACCAACGGTTTTATAGAAACCACGCTCACATGTCGGAAAATTATAGTTTCAAGAAACCATAGCAAATTCTGAAAATATATTCATTTCCTTAACATTAATAAAGAAATAATAAAATGTATTTCTGAGATTAAATTTGCATGTGTGCATAATTGTATATTTAAACTGTATTCCATACATAACACTTTAATACCTTTTGCTAAGCAATGGATATGAAGTGGAGTTTATTTTACTTTAACATTTTACGCAATAATGAGTCAATTATCCATTAAAAAATCAGCAGATTTCAGGCAAAAGAAGAGAAAATGGGCACCATTTCATATATATATATAAATGTATACTGATATATATAAACAAGCGTTTAGAAATTTCAGAAGTAAGATTATCTTTTATTAAAGTCACCCGGTATGTCACAGAATTAATTAAATCATCAAGAAATAATAATTAAATTATTATCCCATAATTTTGTTTATTTAAGTTATATAATGTTAATAATTATTTTATCGTTATAATTGTATTATTTTAGTATTATATACTATTATAATATACTATACAATTATAATTATTTAATTTATTTAATATATGTGATTTTAATTTATATAATTTAATTTAAATAATTTTTATTATCATATAATTTTAACTGAGAAAATGAAAAATGTAGTGTCTAAATTTTTTATGATTCCAAAGTTAAGTATGGTTCAAGATGTTCTTTAAGTAGAATAAATGATAAGATATACAGGTTTACACAATAATCAAAACTTTTCGAAATTCCAGCTAACCAATTCAGAGAAATCATGCCCACAAGGAATGAAATTTTAATTGAGAAAATAAATTACCTTGCAATCATTTATGCATATTATTTCCTTTAAATTAATAAATATACGGACATATATGCTAAAAGTATTGTTTTTGTCATTCGTAACAACATATTTGTATAAAATTATACTTGGAATCAATAAATTAAATCCAGGTCATTAATTAAGAGGACCGAAAATTTTTATTTCATGTGAAAAATTTCAAGTTTTTAGATAAACTTTCAAGTTATTTTAATAAAATATATAATGTTAAAAAATTTTCGTATCTTTGTGTGTAAACGAAATATGCACAATTTATTTACAGGAGCAGAAAAGTAAAATAAAACCTTCAAGCCATCATCATTTAATAAAATGCAACTGTAAAGAAATCATCTGCCTCTTTTAACGACAAATTATTAGAAACGTTTTTAGTTACAACTTTAATTACGGAGCAAACTTGTACATGGGGTATTTAAAAGATTTGTAATAAACCCAATTTAAAAAATCAAAGTATAAAAATATTCGAAATTTTAGCCCACTTAAAGGTACCTCAGAATCCTTAGCATATTATGGCAGATGGACCAATTTGTGCTCTCTACCATCGAGGCCAATTAGAATTGTTATATGGAAGCTACAAGTGGTATGGCATGTTATACTTAGCAAATATTCTGGAATAATAAGCACATGTTATTTCAAGCTTTCTTGTTATTCATGTTATTTCGAGTTCAAATACACACTTGCTTATTTTTGTGGCATTAATTTTCAATAATCTTTAAATGACGATAATCCTGAGATGATTAGAAATATAAAACTATACATTGATTAGGAAATTTAGCCAATAATCATAAATTGTTAATTCTGCCGCGGAGAGTAGAAAACAAATTCACAGGTTGCTTGTCACCTTCGCATTTTATGGCTTCACCCAAATGTGGCAGAAACATCCCATTAAATTGCGAAAGCGCAAATGCATGCAACATTTCCACAATTGAATGATGTTGGACTGTTAAAGGTAAAATATTAGCAGTCGGTTACTTCAGATTTACTAGATATTCAAAATATTTTCGTGGATGAACCCATTAGGCATTTTCTGGAGATGGTTTTATCATCTGTCTACTTTAGATACTCTGTCTTACTTCTGGAAATAATCATTTTTCTACCTCGTCACTTAAAATACAGCCGAGAGGCTGACATGTAACGGCAAATTTCAGAAGAAGTATCGAAAGCGTGTCTTCTTCGCCAAGAGGTCCACCAGCACCCGAACGGTAAAGTCCCTAACATTGATAGTTCGGTCCGAAGTTCGATTTTCGCTAATCGGCTGGGTGCATGGGCGTTTTCATGGTTTTCCCTATGTGTAATATGTATGCGAGGTGTCCCTGAGAAAGCCTTCCACGAAGGCATCTTTTCCTTTACGCACATAGCTCTTGAGGCTTTGCTATAATCACATAAACCAAACTTCTTCACCGAGGTATCGAATTCAAATCTAAAAGATTGTAATCTAAAGTCTTGTATACCGGCCCAGTTAACTAACTAGTAAATCTGTAGCATTCATTATTTTAATTAACCAAATTATTTTTAGTTTGAACTTTCCTATCGAATTCTCAAAGTTTCAGTTGCTGCCCGAATTTAGCGCGAGTGAGATATTTATGCAAATCGCATATATCTGTTAGCAGTTTAAAAGGCAGGAGTTAACGAGGGGAAAGACAGAGCCTTGGATTTATCGCCGTAAGGCTGTGCGCGAAAAGATTTCCTCTGTCTGCTGAAAGTTCGCCTTCATAGGCAATTTGCAATTACCAGTGTTTGCTAGTGAAATTCGCATAATTGCATTTCACTAAGAGTTAAGCTTCCCTCGCCGTCCTATTTAGAATTAAGTTAGGTATTGAATTTGTTAACACACTTTAGTTTAATATTATTTTAGTTCAGCCCAAGTAGTGGCTTACTCTCGATTTGAAGAGTTGTAAATATTTGAATTAAAGGGTCACTTTTAAACCCTCCTTTCTGACTTTGTAGTTCTTCACACTAAAGGACATAGCCTAGATCTGCTCACTGTCCTCCACATAAGGTTTCACAGTTTATGCTAACGAAGAAAGTCAAGAGATTGAAGGAGAAACCTTACAAATCAATCGTAATAAAACAGTTTTATATGTTTGATTGACTTCCTATCTTTAACAATTTGTTATTATGAAACTTAATTATAAAAAATTACGCTTTCATTAGTTTTCCTAATAGAGAATTTTTGATTTTATTATATTACATAAACGAATATTCGTTAAAAATATAAACATTTTCTTCATAATAATTCTTGCTATCGAGTAATTTCTTTCAGGGGACGCAAAATTTTTCTCACACCCCAATACAAAATTATTTCAATCTAATTAAATAATTTTGACTTTGCTGAGTAGTAGCACAATAATCTGCAGACTCACAATGGATTTAATGAAACGATGAATAACTACAATGAAAGAAAATTTGATTTATATTTGGGTTTTGTAAATTTGAATGCAGATATTAAATTCTCTGAATTAGATTTTATTTCTCAGCTTTATTTAAGTAGTATTTAAATAAATTTGTTCGTGAACCATGGCTTCTGTAAAAGGCAATGGATTTAATTAAAGAATAAATAACATAAGAGAACTTGCTTTTAAATTGTTTTTCTGATTAGAATTCTAGAAATTATATTCTCTGAATTAGATTTGAGTTCTCAGCCTTATTTAAATGGTAATTTATGCTTATTGAAATAAATTTACTTTTGAACCACAAGAAAACTCGCTTTTGAATTGTGTTTGAATTAAAGAATAAATAATAGAAGAAAACTTCCTTTTGAATTGTTTTTCGGATTGTTAGACATTAGATTCTCTGGATTAGATTTGATTTCTCAGTCCTATTGAAATAGCCTTTAATATGAAGTATATATGAAGAAGAAGGTCTGTATGTTTGGTTCTTCTCTAATAACTCAGTCACTACTATAAGCTATCGTCACCAAACGTTTTATAAATTTTTTCTGACTCCTGGAAAATGTCGACGTACAAAAAAGTAGCTAAAAGCAGATATATTAATTAAAAACTCGGAAAAACGATAATTTTCGCCCTCATTTTTTCGAGTGGCAACAGTCTTGCTGGAGATGAAATTTTGCTTTATTTCGAAAGTTGTTGCCACTGCTCGCTTTCAAATCCCTGAGTTTGTTAATGAAAAATTTCTAACTTTTACGACGAAATAAAAATAGTATTGCCAAACATTAAATACATTATTCCCGATTCTAAAAATTCGTGGAAAGCCATTTCGACTATTTCCATCTTCGTACGACTTTAAACCAGCCGAAATATTAATTAAAAACTGTGAAAGCGCTAATTTTCGCCCTCATTTATACGAGTGGCAACAGTCTCGCGCCTTGGAGATAAAAATGCTTCATTTCGAAAAGTGTTGCTAGTGCTCGCTTTTAAGTCGTAGAGTTTGTTAGCTAAAAATTGTAAGCTTTACAAAATCTACGCATATAAAGAAGAATATCTGTTTGTTTGGTTGGTTGCGTTATTGATTTCTGATCAATTGTGATAATTCTTTTGCCACATTTAATCGATTACAATTGAATATAGGTGAAATGCTGGATGGAACTTGAGCTTTTAGGACCATTTGATGAGAAAGACGAAAATCATTAAAAATATTAAAAATTGCATGCCGTTGTTGCTGATATAATAAGAGAGAATGAGTTTATTTTTCTATCGAAATTTTTTATGTGGATTCCATATCGCTCTTAATGAAAAATAAAAATGTAAGACTATGAATAGTGTTTCTTGCGTCATTATTAGAAAAGGATTGCAGCGGTATCGTTTTCTCTGTTGTTAGATGCATTACACTGTTGAAACATGGATATTATTAAAGGCAATGGATTTAATTAAAAAATAAAAAAATCTGAAAGATTTCAGATTTTAAATTACGTCCAAAGGTGCGTTTTTTTAACTTTTCGTGTGCTACCTTTTTTTTATTAAATATCATGTACTACGTACTCAAACCATAAAATTCAGTTCAAAATCAATATCGCAAAATCATTTTAAAATGAACATATCTTTAGAATTTCCGTAAGTCTCGTGCGCTGGAGATAAAAATGTTTTTTTTTTCCGGACAGTGTTGCCATTGCTCGCTTTGAAATCATTTAGTTTGTTAATCAGAAATTCGTTGAAATGTTACAAAACATAAAATCGATAATAAAGCAAATTTCAAATTCAAAATTAGGGCTTCCAGATGCCCATATTCGCAGTAGGATTACGTCATTCAAAATTCGATGGCTCTAGGTTTTATCACAATGCGAGAAACATGCATACATTTATGCAGATTTTTCATTTTTTAAAATTTAATGCAGAGCGATAATATTTAGTGGCAACAATTTGAAAAGTGAAACGGGCATTCAGAGTGATTCGACGCAAAATCGCAAAACGAAAGTAATAGTCCTTCGGGACTAAATCCCTTTGGACTAATAAATATGAATAACTTTAAGATAAAAGGAAAAATCTCAATGTCAAGAGATTACAAAAGAAATTAGTTTGTCACGCAGAATGAATATTAGATGGAACAAATTGCTATTCTCAGGATATAAATTGTGTAATGCATGAACTATTAGCGTAAGACCTATTATGTTACTATTTTCACATAAAAATGCCATAAACATTAGGTAAAAGTCCACCTGCAAAGTATGAGAAAAAATACTAAACCCAAAGTAGAAGGGAAATTGTTATAAACCACAGATACGTCACATATAATTATAATTTTGCATATTCTGAAATGTTAAGTAAAAGAAGATGCAATTTTTGCACTTATATTACATTACTAAATAAATATTAGTCATTTTCTAACAGTAAAATTATAAATTTATATGCCATTCGCCAGAACAGCAAATCAAGGTTTTCAAAATGATCTAAACAAAAAGCCATGAGTTAAAATTAGTATATTTGATTCTTTGTCTGCAGGTTATTTTTAATTTATATTTTCACAACATATTTTTTCAATTCAAAGAATTTTTAGAATATGAATCTGCATGTATTTAATAAATGCGCAACTCTGAATAATAGGAACCCGAAATTTTCAGGGGATGAAAATACTTCAAAGAAAGTTTCCCGGATATTTTCTGCATTTTACTTTTTTCAACAGAATTCTTTTAGATGGATTGAGGATACTGGAGAATATCACAGCAGCTTCTAATTCTTTTCAATGATTACTTTTCTGGAGAAAATATGATTTTTATGACATAGACTGGAATTGTACTGAAGGAAACTGAATTCTTTCAAAACAATTATTTCCTTTTACAATAAAGTAGCATTAGAAAAAAATGAATTAAAAGAATTTAACATATTGCAATAAAATCTCTATCTTTGAGCCTAAGTATTTTAGCACGAATCAACTAAAATTTTTTATTATGAAAAGTTCCCACAAATCTGCTTTCATAAAACTTTTGAGGTAGTAAATTTTCTAGTTATGTTCGAAAGTTTATGTTATATTACAATATTAGGTATTACTTATGTTGCATTACAATATTATGTACTGCTGATGTTCGAATGTTTGTTTAAATGGAGTAAACAGGCATTTACTTTGTTTTACGCAAAAGATACGTAAAATTGCTTTTATCCACAGCTTTTAAAGACAGTTTAAAATTAATTTATTAATATTTTAAAATAATAAAAACATGAAAGAAAAAAAAAAAAAAAAAAAAACGTTATCAAGTAATCTATTTTACATGCAGTTTTGTTTCTTAATTAATTTCTTGGTAAAACTTTTATTATAAAAACTATAATTAAGATAAAACAGAATTGCATTAATAAAGATAATACTTTGATTTTAGAGATATTGTAACATGATTATTTCAATATTTTAAAGCTGAAAACGCTAACTAAATTTTATTGAAGATTTTAGAATAAAAAGTTTTGTATTTATATGATAATTTCGGTTTTTTTAATTTAAGAAAGCTTATTGAATTTGAAATTTTTAACGTAAATATTTTCGTATTTTTATATGCATTACAGTCAACCTGCAGAATATAAGATGTCAGGATACTATTTTTAAATCTCATGATTCTTTAAACTGAACATTTCAAATAATTATTTCCCTCTAAATTATTTAACTGTTCTATGTCAAGATTTTTAATTCTCATACAACTAAACATGCTTAATAAATTTTTGAATTTTCCTAAAATAGATAGACGAAATATTTTATTTTCAGTTGTTTTTTTTAATAACTAGCAAAACCTTAACACATTAAATTGTAGCATTGCTGAATTCCGATATCTGAAGTTATTTAGAAGACTATTTAAAATATACGAATCCACGAACAGGCAGCATGTTAAATGAATAATTTAACAAAACAGCGACAGAAATTTGTAATATTTAGCTACAATTCAAGTAATATCCCATTAAATATCACAAGTTTTACGGTACTGGTTGCACTTGAACAATTATACAAACAAAGACGAAGAGTTAGTAACGTGCATGAGTCCAAAGCAAGTTTTAGCCACCATGAAATGAAAACTAATCCTCGAAACACTCAATAGAAATTTATGAAATTTAGAAGTCCAATATTTATTTACCTTCTTCAGAAGCTGATATCCGAGGCAGAGGAGTGAAGATTGAATTGTGTGATGGCTGAAAGTGAAAACAGAGCTCTTATATATGTGTGTAAGGGAGATGCAAATCTTTCTCCTTCCATCTTTTCCTTCCCGGATCGAGGATGCCGGAGGATTTCATACTTTAAGGATATAAATACAATATTCCGACATTGACTTTCCGATCGACTTGGAGGAAACTCGAATTCCACCCTAATACCCGATAATCGTGCTTGTTTGTGGCTGAGGGAAAGCGAAAGTACGATGCAAAGCGTGGTTCCATAATAGAATCTAAATAGTTTCCTCTACGAGGCACTGCACTCCAATAATCACTACATTCTAATTCAATGGATTATAATTTTGAAGTGAAAGCTTTACGCAATTCGTGACCATTCGGGGATTAATAGGCAGGAAAATTTTATGAGCTATTAGTAGAAGAGTGAATCAAATTGCAGGAAACTGCTCGCGCTTGGCGTCATTGTTGCAATTTTGTTTTATCATTTTAGACAGAATTCGAGAAATTAATTCTAGAAATTGCGAATTATATCACTTATTTTAAAGTAATATAATTTTATGATACTGGCAATGACGAAATACTGCTATTTATCCAGATCCTCGTTGTAATGTCTCCATCGTGTAGAGGAAGCAAAATTTTAGTCTTTTTAATGTAATGATATCATTTCGAGATCTATTAAATTGAGTAATCCCTTTTAATACTACAAGCTGTTGCTTAGTAATTCCCGAGTGCTACCTGTTGCTTAATAATTCCCGAGTGCTGAAAAAAGTATTTTATAGCAAGGAAAAATATGACACCTTTTTATGTAAAGGAATAAAGAAATATTAGCTTTCAAAATGAGAAAATATTTCTCACTGTAAAATACCCGCATCGCGTGTCCTGTTCCCTAGTCCGTTCGCCTGATCCGACATATTTTGTGGGCTAAAAGTCTATTAGTCTTCAAAATGCTTAATTTGTATCCTAACGCATAAAAATTCACTCTTCTAATTCATTCATAACGTACTCATTTTCTTCAGTTTTAGATTCATAAAGTTTATCGAAGCAGAAGATGTGAAAATTGTAAAGTGCTCTTGCTAGGATTCGAGCTCCGGATTTTCCAATTTTCAGCCGGAATTATATTACAATTACACCACGCTGTAAGGAGGGAAAATACACCTTACATTCTCTCCTAATTAAAGGGCGAATAGGGGTGTGCGAGCCCATTCTCCAAATACAGGTGATAACGAATGATCGTCCACCACGTTTTAGTCTCCTGCCACTCTTAGAGTCATAAAGGTCATCGAAACAGGAAACATGAAAAATGTGCAAAGACCTTCTTCGGATTCGATCTCGGGACCTCCGATTCCTAGCCGGATGTGCTTTCAATTGCACCAGTTACAAGCGTCGTGAATTAAAAATTCACACGGAAATGAAGGATAGTCTTAACACTTTAGATTACAGTCTAACATCTGGAATAATTTCTTTTTATAATTTCAAAAAGGTTTTTATTTATTAAAAATATTTTAAAGTATAGAATCATAAAATTATAAAGAAATTATTATCTGATATAATAAGTCCTACAAAAATTAAAGGTATTGAATATAAAATGCAATTCAAATAAATTCTTTAGAATGGAAAAGCTAAATGGTACGGAAAAAAATTATATGACATTACTTCATCGTAATAACACTACTTGAGATTTATGATTTAATTAATAAGAATTAGACCCAATTATTTGACCCTTAGCTGTACATCTATTTCAGTGGATTGCATGCGAAGAAGGCTTTCGATAAATATTTGTTATGCATCACTAATTTTCCGGACACCAAATTTGCGAATTGAATAGAATAAATTCCTTTAACAGTTTCCTTCAAACTGATTATAAAATCCTTAAAAAAATAAAGCATTTGTTCCAAGGGGAAACATAATAATTCTTTGCTTTTTAAGCTATAAGTAAACTATATGAGCTTCCACAAAATTATTTCAAAGTGATCCCTATCGACATTTTTTTTCTATTTCTTCCTCAATCATACCTCTCTATTTCTTCTGATCATGTTTATCTTCTTCTAATATCTTTATAATATCACATCACTTTCGTTTTTAATGCGTTATCATGCTTTTTTCCTCTATGGATCTCTTTAGACTCTTCTTTTCGTGTTTTTCATACATTTCCTGTGAGTTTTGTCTCTGAAGGTCTTGCCTTTCATTTTTTCCCTTCGTGCTGCTTCCGTTTAGTTGAACATCAATTAAATTGCAGATTTGCGTGGTTTATTTGTTATGAATTCTCTTTCACGTAACTGTTAGGTTCTAGGAGATGGTTGTAGTTCTCAAGAATATAACACTTTTCTTAATTTCCTAACTTATACAAAGTCAAACTGGAGTTGCAAACGTGTAAATAGGGGTTAGAAGCTTATTGATGGGTTAATTCAATTTACTTTTTGTATTTTAGTAAATTTTAGAACTATTTGCCGTTATTCTGTAAGTGATTAATATCTTTTGCACGAAAGAGAAGCACATGAGATTAAAATTTTAAATTAACAAAATTTAATTTTAGATTTACATTTTTATATAAAAAATGTTTTTTTCATTTCTAAAAGAAAAAGACACAAAATTTTGTTTGCTCAAAAATGGCAATTCTTTTGCACAGTTGCATGATACATATTCTGTGTGCTATTCTTCAAGAAGCAAAATTGTTCTATCAAGTATTTCTCCCGCCTTCTCCGCATGCTTTCGCGGTGTAGTGGTGTGTATTCGAGAGGCCCGTGGCTCGAGTCCCGGCGAGTGCATTGCTCATTTTTCTGATCTCCTGTTACAGAAATAAACTAATGTCTCTACAGTAGCGCTCGAACTAAAAGGGTGGTGGATCATGATTCTCCACCCTTTCACTTCGGGTATTTCTCTCGTTTTCTTAGACTGATTTCATGGTGTGATGGTTAGCACACTCGGCGCGTATTCGAGAGGTCCTAAGTTTGAGTCCCGATGAGGGCAGTCATCAGTTTTCACATCTCCTGCTTTAAAAAAAATCCTAATGTCTCTACAGTTCTATATTTTATGTGTTTGTAAGTATAGCGTTTTACAGCCAAATTAAAACCATAAATGTATGCTTGTGTAGCAGTCAGAAATTTAATTTTCTTTTAATATTTTTTTCATAATAATTTTAATAAATCCCAAATGGTTTCCTATTTCGTCACTTACTATCATGGTGGAGCTATTCCTAGAAACAATTGCATCTCTCAATAATAATAATAATAATAATAATAATACATAGTAAAAACATATCCCAAAGAAGAGCACAAAGATTTTATAGCATATTAGAGGAGTACGCATTTAGACTAACTTAGTAACATTATATCCCTTCTGTCTATCTAAAAAGTGAAAAACAAAACATATAATGTAGGTCTATAAAAAATTTAATGTTTTAATTGGACATATAAAGAACTAAATCCCCTTTAAATCATAAGTTATCAATGTGTGATCAGTGAGTTTTCAATGTTATCAATGAGTGAAATTATGAGGTATTTCTCCCGCCGTCTTCGCGTGCCTTCGTGGTGTAATAGTCAGCACGCTTGACGCGTAACCGAGAGGTCCGTGGTTCGATTCCTGGCGAAGGCGTTGCTCCTTTTTCATCACTCCTGCTTCCAGATAAATACCTAATGTCTCTACACTGACGCCCGAACTAGAAAGATGGTGGATGATAATTCTCCACCACCGGAATTTGGCGATTGTGTCCTCCAAACCCCAGTCGCCCTTTGAAAAGGGGAGTATATAAGTTATTTCTCCCGCCTTCTTCGCATGCCTTCGTGGTGTAGTGGTCAGCACGCTCGACGCGTAACCGAGAGGTCCGTGGTTCGATTCCCGGCGAAGGCGTTGCCCATTTTTCACGTCTCTCGTATCAAAAATACCAAAGTTATCAATTAAAATGTAGTCAATCAGATTAATATTCCGAAGAACTGTATCTATTGCTTTTAGATAGAGTAGTTTGTCAAATAATAACAGTCAGATAAAACATGAAAGTATAACATCTTATGTTTTCCCGAATGGCAATAGGCTAGAATGAAAAGTGAAACAACGCAAAATCGCGTTTCCGAAATAATAGATATTTTTCAGATAATAAGCATTGTTGGTGCTTACCAAACGGTAAACTTACTCTGTTGTTAACTTAAAACAACTAAATAGTACTACAGATTTGTTTAATTCTAACCTACACTGGAAGAAGCAAAACATATCTATCTTATCGATAAATTTAGAATTGAATTGATAAAGTCTGTAATTTTTATTCAATGAATTAATTAAATGTATGTTTAGCTTTTATCTCTGCATATTTTCATGTACCACTGTCGCTATAAATCTACAGATCACCCAAATTATTAATTTTTATGCAAAATGTGTCTTTGTAGGTCCACAACGGGGAGTAGTTACAACCGCTAAACGTTGTAGTTTTACGCGGTCTGTAATTCAAACAAACCTACTCTCTGCCTACTATCTAAATTTAAATATTCTGGCACTGACAATTAGGGGAATGAGGGCTTATAGGAAACTTAAAATTAAATTTAACTCTTTATTTAAAGTAAATATAAATCACTACATAGTTCTGAGAAAATATCGAATTTCGAGTTCACTTATTTCATTTCGTTTTAAGAAAGATATGTCAATTTGCTCACTACATGACATCAGCAATAAATGATGTAAAAATCGTGTTAATTTCGTTACAAATAACAAAATATTTTTGCAAATCTAGGAGAAGCAAAATGTTCGACTTCGAAGACCAGACTTTGAGAAACTCTGCTCTGAGGTTCTTTTTTATTTGAAATGGAAATACAAATAAGAATTTCCAGTGGGAATAAAAGTAAAGAGTTAAGAATAAAAGTATTGAATAAAATAGTGGGAATAAAAGTAGAGAATAAAGTATCAAGAACAAAAAATGTCAAATGTGTTGGAAATTTAGTTAATTAGCTACGAAAATTATATTATCCTCTAAGACTAACTTTATGTCTCCATGATTGTAAAAAGTCTGTCTCCAGGCATTATGAATGCATTGTTGTTTCGGTGTCTCCGTGCATTGTAAAAGTATGCATCGAGGATGCATCGCTATTCTTTCGGAATGTCTAAAAGATTTTCAGCCTTTCTTTGATTTGTTTTAATTCTAGTTTGCAATTATGCCTTAGCTGTCGGATTCAAAGTATGTTAGCTGTTTAACCTTTGATTGTCTAGCAATGGTGAAAGGGGGCTTAAAGCAAGTAAGCCTCTTTTTCACCATTGCTAGATAATCAAAATTACTCTTCAATTAAGACCTTTCGGTATACGTTATTTATAGCTATTTCCAGTTCTTCAGTGAATTACAGAAAGATTCTTTTTGCTTCGTAATTTTGTAGCTTTTTTAACTGAAATGCGTCTCAGCGGAAAAGCTGGATACCGTCCAGTTTAAAGTAGTTATCTCAGTTTATTTTCTTGCTTAATATTTCTTTTCATTAGCAGCAAACAGCAGGGTCATTTTGAATAAATCTAACGTTTGATGAAAAATGAATATCATTGTGAAACGAAGAAATCATTGTAACGATATTTTCAAGAATAGTTCTGACATTTCTTTCACAAATTATTAAATTATTTAAGCTTAAAAGTCAAATATATCAAAACACCACTTATCCAGTACACAATTACAATTATTCGGATAATTTGATTTCTTGCTAAATAAATTTAGGCTTATTTTAAATTTTTTGCCTGTTCTTAAATTGTTGGCTAAATTTAAGTAACTAACATATAGGGATAAACCTAAAGCGTAAATACTTTTTAAGAAAGTATTAGCTTAATTCAAATGAAGGCATACAACATGCAAATTTCTTTAAAATATTCGGCAAATAGAATATAGCAGCAGTTCTCAGCATTTTTTGCCTCAAGCCCCCCTTTCACTGTTGGAAGACGATCATTTCTCTTCTCCTTTCCAAAACTTGAAAACCAGATTTATATTTATTTAGATTTAGATTGTTTCTAATTTGTTTGATAAATTAAACAAGAAAACGTACATAAAATGTTGCTAAATACCAAATTAGTTTTTTATATTCATGAACTTAAATACTTGATAAGTAGGTAAATATAATCGCATCCCCTTTCTAAAACTATGGAAATTTGCCCCCAGAATGGAATTCCCTTCCCCTGGTTGAGAAATCCTGGTATATAGGATATAAAATTTTATAAAAGTATAACTATTACTACATATATGATCAATTATTATATGGATTTAATGACTGTTTATTTATGCCCGGTGTCCCTTTTCTATAAATAGGCTAGATAAACCCATTAACATTTTTAAACATCGTTATCACATAAGGTAATTTAGCACAATAAGGAGGATAACAACAATCTGTTATTTACTGTTACCTTTTCTATGCGCGTCATGTTGACTTTTACACCATTTTTTTATACTCGAAGATAAACTGACACTTTGTACTTCCTTGTACGAACTGAAGGAAGTATTGTAATTGCTTAAAATTTTGAGTTTTATATTTCCACGGATATATCCATTTCGACAGCTTCCGAATCCATCACTATTTGTTTACATGACGACGTCTGTATGTACTGGAAGAATAAAGGAATTTTTATTTTCCAAAACGAATTGTACAGTGAATTTAAGATTGATTCAAAAAAGGCTTTTTTCGTGACGTTTGAATACTCTGGGAAAAAAAGGGACACTTGTATATTTCCACACTACTGGGACCGTTGATGAAATTCAAATTGCATTTTATATGTCTCGAAAGCGCGACATAGGATATACATTAGAATTTTTTCTAATATAGGTATTTTGACACAAAATCAAACATTTTCTGAAATGATATGCCAATTGCTTTCCATATTTCGATTCTACGACTCAAATTATGCCTAAATATTAAATTTTGTAAAATCTGATGCGAAATTTAGGGAGAAATTCAAAAATTTGTCTTGGCACATTTTTTTTTCAATTTGCGCCAAAACTAATTCGCTTGGCAAACTTCTTAATTTATAGCAACCTATTTTTCTTTCTCTTTTTAATCCAAAGAGGCAATTTTCCCAAAAGGACTATTAATTTCGTTTCGGCATTTTGCGTTGAAATGTCAGTTCATTTTTCAAATTGTTGCCACCAAATATTAGAGCCCTATATTATATTTAAAAAAAATAAATAAAAAGGTATCCGCATAAATGTTTGTATGTGTCTCGCATTGTTATAAAACTGCGGTACCTAGAGCCATTAAATTTTGAATAATGTAGTCTTCCACCGAATATGCGCATCTGGAAACCTAAATTTGGAATTTCTTTTATTATCGGTTTCATATTTTGTAACACTTTAACTAATGTTTTATTAAGAAACTCAACCATTTAAAGACCGAGCTGTGGCAACGCTGTGCGGGAAAAAAATTATTTCCAGCGCGCGAAAGTGTTTATCGGGAATTCCAAAGATAAGCTCATTTTAAAATTATTTAGCGATATTGCTGTTGAACTGAATTTTATGATCTAAGTGTGAAGAACATGATATTTAATAAAAAAAAATCTGAAAGACTTCAGATTTTAAATTACGTCCAAAGGATTTTTTTTAACGTTTCGTGTGCTACCTTTTTTTATTAAATATCATGTACTACGTACTCAAACCATAAAATTGAGTTCAAAATCAATATCGCAAAATCATTTTAAAATGAACATATCTTTAGAATTTCCGTAAGTCTCGTGCGCTGGAGATAAAAATGTTTTTTTTCCGTACAGTGTTGCCATTGCTCACATTGAAGTTGTTGAGTTTGTTAATAAAAATTCATCAAAGTTTTACAAAATATGAAATCGATAATAAAACAAATTCGAAATTTCAAATGTGGGCTTCCAGACGCCCATATTCGCGGTAGGATTACGTCATTCAAAACTCGATGGCTCTAGGTGCCGTCGATGCGAGAAACATTACATTTATGCAGATTTTTCATTTTTTAAAATTTAATGCAGAGCGATAACATTTAGTGGCAACAATTTGAAAAGTGAAACAGGCATTCAGAGTGAATCGACGCAAAATCGCAAAACGAAAGTAATAGTCCTTCGGGACTAAATCTCTTTGGACTAATAAAGGTAACACACTAAACATTTAAAAACGCCCCTTTGGGCGTAATGTAAAATCTGAAAGCATTCAGAATTTTACATTTTATATACTTTTTTTTTGTTGTTCACGAACGGAAAAAACTCATCTTCATGCATTCAAATAATTTTAACAAAGCACGTAAGCCACATTTAGCTTTATAATCGCTTATATATATATATGCCAAATTTCAAAACGCGCCAATATGCAAATTCGTGTATATCTTAGAAAACACTGAATAAAAAAACTCTAATTTTTTGTAGATATGTCTAGAAGTACATCTACTTTAAGATGATGTTAAAAATTTTATAGGTTATAATAAAAATGCTTTTCGGAAAATTTATAAAAAATATTTAAAAATACGAATTTTTAAACTAAATCATAAAAAGTGTGCGAATTATATTTGGATTAAGCCTAAATTTCGAATTCTGGAAGAAGGAATCATGTACGTTTAATAAAAAATGAGATATTAATAAATATATATCAAATTCAATTAAAACTAAGGAGCTAAACTATTGGGAGCTAATTTTTTAAAATGTGACTTTTACAAAACTGGGCAGTTTGGCGTAATTTGAGCCTTTTAGAATACAAATGTGGAAAGAATTGGCATGCCATTTCAGAAAAGATCAGATTTTGTGGCAAAATACCTTGATTAGAACAATGCTACACATAAATGTAATACAGATATCCTAAGTCGCGCTTCCGAGACATGGAAAATGCAAGGTGAATTTCGTCAATTGGCCCAACGGAACAGGAGATATAAAACTGTCCACTTTTTTTTTCTTTTTTGGCGCAGTGTACATACGCACATACTCGCATAATTAGAAAATGATTAGGCTAGAATACTGGGATTTTGTATATGAAACTGCTATAACGTTTGGTTCCTCCATTCCTTATTGCAATTGGTATTAAAACAAGTGTAAATATAATGTATATATCCACGTACTCTTATCCGCCTTATAGGTTATTACACAGCCTTTATTTTCGCAACCGTTTGTCTTTGTCATATACTTCCAATTTGAGAATCTTTTCAAAAGACGAAAATATTCATGGTCTAGTAATTCCAAATTTAAAAAAAATAATTTCGCCAAGTAGAGAAGTTTAACTTCGAATACAGTCTCCTGGTGTATACGCTTATATTTGGAGAAGAATTATATTCGTTGTGAAAAAATAAATATACGAGAAGTATGACTCCCGTTCAAAAAAATTGACGGAGATACTTAATTTTCAAAACTTGCAAATTTTTATGTCTTTTTCAATTTGCCTTGAAGGATTGGTTAATTGAATTGGAATAATTTTAAGAAATAAGTTTAAATAAAGTGCACAAAATGATGTTTATATTTTAGTAGGCCATGCAAGGAACTCATGTGGTATCCAGATTTTTTAATTATGCACTTCTTGTCAAAATAAACACAAGGAAGGGAAAAAAAATTCTTCACTTGCATATATATTATGAATACTGTAAAATGTGAACTGAGTGAACTTTCTTAAAAAATCCTTAAAAGCACAGCTCATATTTCACTTTGTCCGTGCAATCGTAAATTTCTTTCAAAAATGGATAATCTTTTTTTAAGCCCAAAGGGCGTTAGCCCAGAAGGGCTATTAATTTCGTTTTGGCATTTTGCGTTGATTCACTTTCTGCATTGATTCACTTTTCAGACTGTTGCTACTATATATTGTCGTCATATATTATACTCCTATTTAAAGAAACTAAATAATGAAGAATCTAACTACATGAATGTTTCTCGCATTATGATAAAACAACAATTTTGAATAACGTAATCTTCCACCGAATATGAGCATAGCCTTAATTTGGAATTAGTTTTACTATTTATTTTATATTTTGTAACTCTTTAACGAATTTTTGATTATCAAATTCAAACAATTTTAAAGGGAATAATGGCAAAAATGTACGAAAAAAAACACATTTTTATCCCCAGAGCGCGAAACTCTGTATCGGAAATTCTAAAGATATACTCATTTTAAAATTATTTTCTCATTAAAAATTATTATTGCTATTGAATTTAATTTTATGCTTTAAATGCCAAGAACATGATATTTAATAAATAAAGGTAACACGGAAAACGTTAAAAAAAGTCCCTTCGGGCGTAATGTAAAATCTGAAAGTTTTCACACTTTTTTTAGCGTTTTTTTTTATTTTTTTAACTGACCAGTAAATAGAAAGCTTTTTTTTTCTAATTTTAAAACTTAAATTAATTTCTTCAAAATAATAAGTGCAAAACTATTGCAAAAATAGGATTAGGAGTTTGAACGCAACAGGTCCAACAACTACACTGGTGTGCAAACATTAAGGACGAAGTCGAAAAATTAGCATATCAGCTGAATGAAGAGGCAGAGCGGACAGAAAGTCTCATGTCCTTACGTAATGGGGATCTTACGGTATTAAATGTGTTCATTTGGAAAGCTTT
The DNA here is from genome assembly GCA_000611955.2 of Stegodyphus mimosarum. Classification (NCBI taxonomy): domain Eukaryota; kingdom Metazoa; phylum Arthropoda; class Arachnida; order Araneae; family Eresidae; genus Stegodyphus; species Stegodyphus mimosarum. The sequence continues at coordinate 170,212 of KK122258.1, forward strand.
TGTACAAAGTTATATTGAAAAAACCGTCTCGTCCTTAATTTTTGCACACCAGTGTATTTGCACAGTGTTACCAAATCTAATTGAAGCAAACTATCTAAAAAAAAAGTTAAAAAATCTAAAAAAATTCTGAAAGATTGAACAGTAAGGAGGAAGGTTTAAGGAATTTTAACGGTAGTCCAAAATGTTTTGTTAAGGTTTTTTATGCTCTCACTGAGCACTCGGTCTACCAATCTGCTGTTACAATTGTTGTTAGTAACCCAGTTTTAGCCCAAAAGTGACGTAAAGTCCCGAATGGGATACTAGTCTCGAAACGTAATTTTGCGCTCAATAACTAGATCACTTTCCAAATTGTTGCCAGCAATAATATTGTCCTGTATTATAGTTAAAGAAATTATTAAATAATAAGACTGCATGAATGTATGCATTTTTCTCGCATTTTGAAATATCAAAGGCACCTACAGCCATCAAATTTTGAATACCGTAGTCGTCTTCCATCTGAACATGGGAATCCAAAATTTGAATTTCGAATTTGTTTTATTATCTATTTGATATGCTGTGAAACTTTAACGAATTTTTAATTAATAAACTCAACGATTTCAAAGCGGACAGTAGCAACACTGTACGGAATACAACATTTTTATCTCCAGCACGCGAGACTGTCTATCGGAAATTCTAAATCTATGCTGCTTTTAAATATTTTCTGATTTCGCTGTTGAATCGAATTTTATGTGGCATAAGCGCGAAGAACCGCGATATTTGGTAAATAAAGTAAACACGCAAAATGTTCATAATAAAAAGACAAAAAAAAATATTTTGTAAAGCCAGCATAGTAAGAAAACACAAAATTGATGTAATAAACAAAGAAAAGACTGAAAAAAAACAGGAATATGTATGGTAACGTTAACGATGCATTGGAAATTCTAAACGGCGTAACTGCGAAGAAACGTATGCTTAATAATGAAGCTAAAATGATTAAAAAAGGGGTTAATAACTGAGGGTAACAGCAGACTTATAGACGGCTAGAGTAGCGAGGGTGAAAAACACCTTAACAAACCCTTTTGGGAGGCAGTTAAAATCTGAAACGTTTCAAAATTTTTAGCCCAAAGGGCGATAATTCAGAAGGGCTATTAATCTAGAAACGACATTTTATGACGTTTCACTATAAACGGCGAATCACTTTTTAAATTCCTGCCACCAAATTCTATCGCACTGCATTACATATTATGGTCTGGACCGGGTGTTTTAGAGGGGTCCAAATTCTGGAGGGCATACAATAATTCAGATAAGGTAAAATCCCTATTGAAAAGCCGGTTGGCAGCTGGCATGTCGCGGCAAGATTTGATTTGATTTCTAGTGGTCCTGGCTAAAATTTTATCAGATCTCTTAAAGTTCAGCCTACTAACTTTGGTATAGTACTTCGTTAGTGCATCAGCTCCTTCTCGATCATCCACTGAAATATGGTCGTTATCATCAATGATGGCATTAGTATCCTCATTACCAGGCTTCAATTGGTCTATCATTTTGGCCAACTTCCACAGTTTAGTATCCGGAGATCTGTAGTCCAGACGTTTGCATAAATTTTGCCAGTTTGTTCTTTTTCCTATTAAATAGTTTCTTTTATTCTCTGCAATGCTCCTTCCAAGTCATCCGACAGAGGTTCTTGAGAGAAAAGGTCATTTGACAAGTCTTCAAATAGTTTCCAGTCAGCCCTCTTGAAGTTCCAAAGGAGATCCTCTGTTCCTGCAGAACTTATCTTGAGATCAGTTTCAGTTAATATGTGTAGGGGATCGCTACCGATACTTGCGAGAACCTTCCGGGAGCTGTATGGGAATAAACCAGTGCTAACTAATGTTAAATCCAGCACATCAGTTGTCCCATAGCTATGGGAACGGTAAGTATGAGTTCCGTCATTTAAGGACAGGAACGCCTTGTCATTCATCAAATTGTCAAGGTAGGAAGGAGCCTCTAGTGTTAGTAGTGGTGCTTCCCCAGGTAAGATGCTTAGCATTGAGGTCGCCTAGGATCACAGTGTTTTCTCAAACAAATTATCCATCATAACAGTGTTGACTTTCAGATTATTGGGAGCGTGGTATAAATTTTTAATGGTGATGTTGCCGTCCTTAGAAAGTATAGTAATATTTTGATATTCGAGGCCTGAGGAAGCAAAGCTTATACCAGGCAGTTTCTTATAATGCACTCCTCTAAAAATAAGACCACCTCTTTCTGAAACTATATCTTTTTGGCCTACAGTGTATCCTCTAATGTTCAAAAGTCGATTCTTGTAAAGTTTTGTTCCTGCTATAATTTCCACTTGGAGTCGATCTGCCATTTCCAAAATTTGGTCAAGCTTACTCCTAGTAGCTTCCGTGCTAAGAACGTTGATACTGCATTGTAGAATACGAAGATTTTTGGTCAAGTTATTTCTAGGAGGAGACTGTAGCTTGCTTGGTGAACAGGTCCCTCTGCCTAAATCCTGAGCGTGTCCCGGATTATCCTGCGAGATGGACGATGCAGTATTCCAATTAACAATATGCGGCTGGTCCATAGCGAAAGGTAATATGCAGCTTCACTTGAGGCGAGGTACCACGAGGGCTGAAGACTGACGACCTCTACGCCTGTTGGTCAGCGGAAGGTATTTTATTTCCCTTCTATCACCTATTGGAAAACCAATAGAGGCATTCCCCGATCCGCCCTTGTGAACGCGCCCTCTAGGAGTTACAGGCTTCCCCAAGGGCTCTCCTGTTCTACTGGGCCGATTGACGAAATTAAACTTTCCTTTTTCATGCCTCGAAAGCGCGACTTGATACATGTATTAGATTTATATATAGAATTGTTCTAATATAGGTATTTTGGCAAAACATCGGACTTTTTCTGAAGTGGTATGCCAATTCATATTCCATACTTCGATTCTAAGACTCAAATTATACCAAACTCCCAAATTTTGTAAATATCGCACGAGTAGTTTTTATAAAATTAGCTCTCAAAGTTTTCCCCCGTCAGTGTTAATTGAATTTGATATACATTTATTAATACTTTTTTTTGTTAAACCTATTTGATTCTTCCTTTCATATTTCGAAATTTGGGTTTCTTTCGAAATAAAATTCGCCAATTTTTTATGATTTAGTTTTAAAATTTGTATTTTAGAAAACATTTATAAATTTTTCGAAAAACATTTTGCATTATAACCTACAAAATTTTTCCCATCATCTTAA
>KK122259.1:459-13630 GCA_000611955.2 Stegodyphus mimosarum
GACCATTTATGACTATGATGTCAATGATATTGTCAATGTTAGACGCCCTCGGGCTATCTTAAATGTTAATCTTGACTAATGCCTATTACTCTGTTGTAATGACTTGTACGACATATCTGTTGCATTATTGTATTTTGTATTTATCAAGTGTTATTTGCATTGTATTCCTCTCCTGTTCTATATTTTTATACATTTAATCGGATTGAGTGCACCTCTGTATTCGCATGTTACCTAACATCATGATTTTGTTTTCTTTACGCATATAATTAGTGTGTCACCAGCTCAGCGGCCTTCTCTTTCTAAACAGGCACTTTCGGTTTTTTTGTGGGATTTTGAATGGCTTTATTTACTTTTAAATTTTACTTTTCATAGGGCAAGTTATTGATAATAGCCCCGCCTTCCTTTTGTTTTTACTTACTTTAATTAGTACCTTTCATATATATAATTATATATTTTTAAAAAAAATCTGTTATTACTTATTTTTAAGTTATTTTGTACTTGCCAATTTATTAGAATCATACTTATGCATTCGATGAGGGGTAGGGTCCTTTGACCCATGCACCCTGGTTTTCGAACCACTCTCCTGGCCATTCTCTCATCTCAGTCGTTGTTGTTGCTGTTATACTTGTAGCTGTAAAAAGCGAACCGCTGTTTGTTTACTTAATGCTGTATTGATTGTAGCGATTTCGCTGTGAGATAGAATTATTTTACCTGTTTTGAACTGAGTTTTTGCTAAACGTTTGAGATATTGTGATATTGTGCGAAGATCTGTGAAGAAATATTTCAGCATTTTAATTTATTTCTTGTGGAAAGAATAAATTTTTGTTAACTTTTTAACGACTTGTGCATTCAATATATAACGAACCCGTACGCACGTAACAATATGAAATATTTTTATAACTAGTAAATTCCTAGCATTTCCAGCATTGGCTCAATATGCACAACAATATGCTCTGAAGTGTTTTTATGTTATTTCACGGTTTGTGAACTAGGTGGAGAATGGATTTCATTTGTTTCCATAGTAACTTACATGAACAATTTAAGCATAGCGTATGCCGTAATGGAACGCATTGCGTTCGTTATGGGAAAAGCTGCTGACTTAATGAGCTGAACCTCATTAAGACATTAGTTTATTAAGCCATCGGTACTTATAAATTCTTCGTGTGGCTTGGCTGGTTGTTTACAACTGACAAAATTTCAAAGAAGATATTTTTATTTCTTGCATAGTTTTCGACATCACATTGTGTTTGAAAAGCTAATTTCCAACTGAGCTACTTATACCTGCTTGAAAAAAATCTAGATATCGAAAATCTCTTTAAGGGCTGCGGTATGCGAGGATTGCTGCCATTTGCGAATGATGTTATATTGAAATCGTGCTGCATAAGTATCGCATAATAAGAATGAGGATACTGTTCATTAATTGATACAAAATTATATTCTTTTCCTTCGTTACTTTTGGGCGGCAGAGAGTATATAAAGAAAATCATATTGATCATTAACTCTTCAATTTTGCCCAAGGCAGTTTTAATTATTAAACTTCAAATAGATCTTAATTTTTTATTATGTGCATGTATCTTTGTGTACGTGTATTTTCGATTGTTCGGATTTGTACAGTAAAACGCTATTTAAATAGTCTTTCAGCTTCTAGGGCTCCTAGAGCTTAAAGTCCTGCAGACCTTACGAGTTACTTCTTAAATAGTCACAAAGTACTAAAGAAGGCTTAAAACAATCTTTTTATTTTATTCAAAAACTGAACATGTCTTGTGCTATAGACAAACCACCACTTGTGGTTATTCAAATTAAGCAATATCAGATATAAATTTAGAAGTCAAACAACAAAAATCAGCGCTATATTTTCAAACTTTTACAGGACTAGTTTCGATGGTTTTTACCGAACCACATTCTCGTTTGCAGCTGAGGATGGTGGTTCGGTAAAAACCATCGAAACTTGTCCTGTAAAAGTTTGAAAATATAGCCCTCATTTTTGTTATTTGACTTCTAAATTAATATTTGTTCGGCGTGTTATTGTATCTTAATAACAAATAGTTAAATGGGAACGCGGGTAACATAGTGTAAGACAACATATTAAATAGAGAAAGAAATAAACTGGCTGAGTTATTTTACTGACTCGTCTAAAGCTTCAGCTGACGAGATTGCCAAATTTGTAATTTCACTTTTAAACAGAGCTGGCGAAAACTAAAAGCAGACGCAAGTGCCACGAGCTGTCTCTGACTAAAATTCAAAACCCTCAGCTTAAATACATTCCAACCTAATTTGCATCCTGGTGACGAATACGGAAAGAAGATATTATAGTAAAGATCAGACTTATAATAATTGGTTGGTTAAAATAAAGTATGTTACAAATAAACTGGTTAAAAACGTGAGATATGTGAGAAAGTCATGTAACCGAAGTTTTAATTAGATTAAGATACGCGTATTTTAAATTTAGAGTTTTAAGACTATTAATGTACCACTGATATTATACAAATTTAATGTTATGGTTTGCTATTATTTTTTAAAACACTATCCATATTTTAGAAATTTATTAATTAAAATGATTTTATTTGTTTAGTCGTAATAATTTTCATAGTGTAATATTTAATTTTTTCCTTCTAATCGCCATATATCTGCAAAACTCTCCGCAATCATCTGTTATTTTTTATTTACTACAAATCATAATAAAATGGCTTTAAAACTTTGAAAAGTATTCATTTTCATGACTTTTCTATGACTAAAGCTAGAGGTACAATCGTTTTCGTTTCATCAACATTTTTTCTGCGCAATGAGATGTTCTTGACTATTTTTGACTTATTAAACTCATAACCTTCCGAGGTTAAGCATTTTAAAGACATGAGATAAAAGAAGTGATAAAAAAAACAATATAGCGTTAAAAATATAGTTGAAATGGTATTCATATATTTCTCAGGACATTCAACATGTTCATCTGAAGCGTCTTTGATTCTCCGCGTATGGCGTGATAGAAGATTTCAAGGTGCAGTTCATGCAAATGAGCCGAAAAACAATTGTCCTTCACATTCAGCTGCAATGCATCTTTTGTCTTTGTCATTCACATTCTCTGGAATATATGATGCACAGCGTTGAGTGGAAAACTTCATAAAATATAGTTTGAACCTCAAGAAATTTTTCGATCTTGAGCATACAATTTCTTTGAAGGAGATTTCCCTCAAACCGTTGCTTTTTCTTCAACTTTACTTCTTCCACAGCTGATAAAAGACTACTTAGTTTTTTCTACAATTCTACTTCGGTCAGTAGTCAATTCTTAAAAAATTTTAGTTTTGTATATTTTAATGAATCTGACTCTCCTTTTTTAGCCATTTTAGCTGCAAGTCAGGATTTATAAAGCTTGCAAAGGACAAATAAAAGCATGATAGAAGAATCATGCATGAATAAAATAATACAAGAATGAAGCATCTTCCAGTAGCACACTTATCTCTCAACGGAAACCATTGTTTTTTCTATCCAATGGAGCTATCTCCCGTTCTATGCAGCACTGTCTTTCAAATCTTGTCAAAAGAAAGACATTACATTGGAAGAAATGAGTTGAGCTTGCAAAAGGAAAAAAAAAAGTATAACCGAAGTTACACGTCATATATATATGAAATATTTTGCTATGAGCCGGGTCAGAGATGAAAAGACGTATAAATGTAAATGGCATATAAATGAAAAAGGAATAAAGGATGTTATTCACTTTAAAATTAGTACACAAGAGAATTCTGGATGGCTACCATAGACGAATTTTTATTTATTCATCTTCTCCCTAAAGAAGATGTACAGGTTTTGGTTTAAAGTTTAAATTTTGAGTGTTCAGTTACTTTACCTAGCACATTTTAAATTCCTTTTGTTTCAATAAGAATAAAATGGAAATATTTATCGCTTGTTTAGTGAGTCGCCTAGACGGAAAAGTGGTTAATGGCTCTGACCACCAAACTGATAGCCCTGGGTTGGAATCCCGGAGAAGGCATAGATGCAATTATACTCTGACATGGATCCCACACATCACATCTGTTATTCAAAAGTTTCGAGTTGCTAAAATGACACTACACCCCTTAATTTCTCGAAACAGTATACTTTCTATAGACAACAAGTTGCTCATTTACAAAACCGTCTTGCGTCCCATCTTATGTTATGCTTGCCCTGTGTGGGCTTACTCATGTAAAAGTTCCAGGAAGAGACTGCAAAAAGTGCAGAATCTCATACTAAGGCAAATAACCAACGCTGCATGGTATGTTCGCAATAATAAAATTCATGAGGAGCTTAAAGAGAAGGATATCTGTAAATATTACTGCCGGCTTGCCCGGAAATTCTACCAAAACCTCCCCAACATTGATAATCCAGTTATTCGGATTTATGACTACGACATTAGTGATATTAGTAATTGTAAAAGGCCCATGGCCATCCTAAATGTTAATGACTAGTGCTTTTTGTCAGTTTTTTTAATGTACCGTGTGTTTGTATATAGTAGTATTCATGTTTCAATCCTGTAGTTATGTTTTTTGGCATTGTTCCATAAGTCCGCACTTCCTATTTCTTCTTTATTGTTTCTGTTCTGTGGTGTATGTGTCTTTTCAGGACTAGTTCTCCGGTTTTTCGGCAGATAATGCCTATACTGACTTGTTCCCTTGGTTAACTTTTTGTACAATTCGAAATAACTTATTTATTCTACAAGGGGTAGGGTTTATTATACCCAGGCACCCTGGTGCTACACCACTCGTAAGTGCAAGTGCATAGATGCAATTTTTTCGTCCTTTCGTGGGATGAAACAGTGGCACTACCTATTAGGTACCTCCATAATAAAGTGACCACCGTATCTGGACATAGTAGTGGCCAATGCTTAAGAACAGCTAAAGCCCACCACTGAAATAAAAATAATAATAATTAAAAAAAAAAAACACCTGTTTAGTTACCATTCAAATTTTAATAAATTCTATTTCAATTTAGGTAAAGAAAAATATGACTATTATAAAAATAAAAGATATCCTACTTATGTCTTCTTTTATTATCATTTAGAAACATCCACCATCCAGCCCAAATATACTCTTTGAAGCATTCGTTTACTTGTACTACACACTAATAAAACCAATCTCAATGTGGAAAATAGAACGGGTATTATTCAGAGAAATCGAAAATATTCACTTGAAAATAAAATAAAGTAATATAAGTAAATAGACACTAAAAAAAGTAAAAAAATGTACGTTATTTTTTTCGCTAGAAAATATTACTGAATAGTACGAATAATCAATATAAATTAACTTTAGTTATTAACTGCATTTAATATAATAAAAATAGTTTAAAGAATTTCATTCGTACAATTATATTTAGATAAAATTTCGCAACTGAGGGCACTGGCAGGTAAATTAAAACATTTTACAATATTCATTTAAAAGATTTAAAGGAAACGGTAACAAACGCCAAACACTGCTCCCTTTTCCGAATACATAAAAGACACAATACCCTGCCGCCATTTACGGCCGAATGTGTAAACAGAATTCTGAACTGACTATGTCATGCTTTTCTTAATAATTTATTTCCTCGGAGCCTGGTGTCAAGAAGAAATGTCGCGCCTGAGGTCGCAGTCAATGATGCCTTATTTAACTGTCATTGACAAGGTAACTTTCTGAAAGGAAGGGCGGGAGGTGATATTATCAGCTGTCGTTCAGTACGAAAGTGAAAGGAAAAGAAAGAAAGGAGAAAAAAAGAAAAGTGTTTTTGTTTTAGGGTCAGATAGATAGCGATTATTGCACCTGTTTTATAAGTCTGTAATTAGCCAATCATTTATTTAAAAAGCAATAAAATTAAATGTTAAAAAGAAGTGCAGTCTGAAATTTTCAGCTTATAGTCGAAGAAAATTTACCATTAAATTATTTAAGAAATTAAAAGAAATAAAATATTTAAAAATGAAAGGCATATAAATACTTTATTTTCCTACTTAAATAAAAATAATATTGGGATGTTGTAAACTCATAAAACATATCTTTTACTGGTGAACAATAAAAAATAAACCTCAAAGAGAAGTTCAGTTTTAAATTTCCTGAATTTGTTTCTACATATCCTTGTGGGGGAAAAAAAAAATCTGAAAGGTTTCAGATTTTAAATTACGTTCAAAGGAGGTTTTTTAACGTTTTGTGTGTTACCTTTATTTATTAGATATCATATTCTTCGCACTTAAAGCATGAAATGTAGTTCAATAGCAATATCACAAAATAATTTTAAAATGAGTATATCTTTAGAATTTCTAATACACAGTTTCGCGCGCTTTAGATAAAAAGGTTCCCCCCCTCCTCCGTAGAGTGCTGTCATTGGTCGCTTTTAAATCGTTTCAGTTTGTTCATCAAAAATTTGTTAAAGTTTTGCAAAATATAATATATAGATATAATCGATAATAAAACAAAACTCCAAATTCGGACTTCAAGATGTGCATGTTCGGGTGGAGACATACGTTATTCAAAATTGGATGCCTCTAGGTACCGTTGTTTTATCACATTTGGAGAAATATACATACATTTATGCAGATTCTTCATTATTTAATTTCTTTAAATATAATACAGGGCTGCAATATTTTGTGGCAATAGTTTGAAAAGTGATTCAGACTTTTAATGTTTCCGACGCAAAATCGCAAATCGAAAACAATAGTCCTTCAGGGACAAAGCTTCTTTGGACTAAGAAAAAAATGTTAAAGGCTTGAGGTTGTAAATTACGTCTAGAGGAACGTTTTTTCAACATTTTGCATGTTACCTTTATTTATTAAATATCATGTTCTTCGCACTTAAACCATAAAATTCAGTTCAAGGGAAATATCGCAAAATAATTTCAAATTGAGCATATCTTTAGAATTTCCAATATACAATCTCACGCGCTGGAAATAAAAATGTTTTTTCTGTACAAGGTTTCCATTGCTCGCTTTGAAATCTTTGAGTTTGTTAATCAAAAATTCGTTAAAGTTTTACAAAATATGAAATCGGCAATAAAACATATTCCAAATTTCAAATTAGGGCTTCCAGATGCCCATATTCGCAGTAGGATTACGTCATTCAAAATTGGATGGCTCTAGGTTCCGTCGTTTTATCACAATGCGAGAAACATACGTACATTTATGCAGCTTCTTCATTATTTAACTTCTTTAAATATAATACAGGGCGATAATATTTAGTGGCAACAATCTGAAAAGTGAAACGGGCATTCAGAGTGAACCGACGCAAAATCGCAAAACGAAAACAATAGTCCTTCCCTTTGAAATAAAAAAAAAATAAATAAATAAATAAAAAATAAATAAATAAAAAAAAAACCTTGGGAAAAATAAATACGTAAGATAAATTCTAGTTTGCAATAGCCCTTAAAACACCTTTTTAATTTAGTTACTTTCCGTTTCTCTTCTAAAAATGGTAGTATTCTTTTAAGAATTCTTGAATTAGTTTATTCCAAAAATTAATACTTGTCATATGATTCTTATATAATGCGGGTAAACGCCCATACTAACATAATGGCAGAAGGAAAATTGAACTCTTTTGAAATAGTACTAAAAAATATTCAAAACTGGTATTCATAGAAATTATAATATTTTGATTAAAGATGTATTTCTCAAATGTTCACAATTGCCTGCTTATTTAAGAAATTATCAACCTTAGTTATTATCTTATTCATTTTACAACATTCCAAAAATATATATTAGCTTTAAATTTATCTAATAAAATTATAAATAGAAACTAGTCTAATAATAAATACCAAAAATAATTTTTAAAATATCTGAAAATTTTCAGATTTTAATTTACGCCCAAAGGGGCTTCTTTTTAACGTTTTGTGTGTTACCTTTATTTATTAAATATCATGTTCTTCGCACTTAAACCATAAAATTCAATTCAGCAGCAATATCGCAAAATAATTTTAAAATGGGATATCTTTAGAATTTCCGATACACAGTATCGCGCGCTGGACATAAAAGTGTTTTTTTCCTCCTCCTCCATATGGTGTTGCCATTTCTCGCTTTGAAAATATTGAGTTTCTTACTAAAAAAATTCGTTAAAGTGTTACAAAATATGAAATCGATAATAAAACAAATTCCAAATTTGGGTTTGCAAGTTTGCAGTTAAAATATTTGCAGTTAAAACGTACAATGTCATCATAAAATCAAACTTTTCATAAGGGTTTCAACGGCTAAACACTCAAGTCTACTTTACTTAAACAAAAGGTTCAATGGCTAAAATCTTTTCTAAAAGCTCAACAATTTTTTACTTGCAAAAAATGGCGTAAAGAATTACACAAAAGCACCTATTCTTGCATCACATGAAAAGTCATTTTTAGACGGGGCTAGTGGGAAAGAAACCATGCCGGCAATGTCAGAATCTTTATTTGACGAATTTAAAAATAAAAGTCAAATAATTTCAGCTATAAAAGATGTTACTTTGGAACGAAACACAGTGACACGATGAATGGTCTATACGGCGAACGATATCTACATACAAATGAGATCTGATCTGGAAAAATTTGCATAATTTTCCCTGCAGTTTGATTGTAAGGTTTATTCTAATTTTATTAACAGTTATTTTAAGTTATGCCACTTTCCTATCTGTTTTAATTTCAGCTTACAATTTCCTACCAGAATGTAATTTCAGAAGTGCAGTGAATGCAATTGAATACAATTTAAGTCGATATTTCGCCGACTTCGAGAGAGAGAGAGTCTGATTTTATTGACTAGCGCACGTTTGCCATTCGGCTACGTCTCTCCTAGATACTACGCTCGGCCATACTTTAGGCCTTTGCTTGGCTTCCGCGATTTAATTAATATTTAGGGGCCAACTACTTAGAAAAGTGATAGCTTCGGCTATATATCTTTTAGATAGCTTTAGTTAAACTTAGTTCAGTTTAAATTCAAGCCCAAGTGGAGGCTTTGTGTATACTCCGAGTTAGGAGTTGATTGTATTTATTCTGAGAAATAAAGGGTACTTAACGTTCTTACGTCTTACGTGTTTATTCACACACTTAAGCGATTATTCGCTTGTTAATGTTTGTGGTGTTCAAAGATTGAACATTAAATTAAATAAGTGAAACCTCACAAGCTTATATGGATGCCTACTCGAGCGTTTATATAGGTAGTAAATACTAATAACGCTGGACACTAAAACTGCAAGAGTTTAATTTAATAATAAAACACACCCCGGGGAAAGTAAATGTAGTTGCCGATGCACTATCAAGAATAAAGATCGATGAAGACGGAAATACGCTTAAATGTACGATGCTAACTGCGAAAATAATTGAATCCCGGGAAACAATAATTGCCGAATTAAAAACGGACCCAGAATGTAAAGACATTTACGCTTATCTGAAAGATCCCGCAAATTTTGAACATGTAGACTTAACGGCTATTCGCAATAGGCGACCCACATTCAAATTATAGATATATTGCTCTTTTACACGAAAACAACCAACGATAATCAGGAATTGCGACCGGTGGTCCCAATCAGTCTATGCTTAAATATTCTAGACGAACTCCATGACTCGAAATTAGAAAACCATCTTGGTGTTAGGGAAACCCTGCAAAGGGTCCGCGAAGCGGTGTATTTTCCGCAGTTATACAAAGTTATGACAGCGTATGTCAGGTCATGTCACTAGTGTTAATTAATTAACGACGTTAATTACAACCCGCCGGGTACTTCAATAGCATAAAAAACACTTTCCAAATGAATTGGTTGGCATTGATATGCTCGGTCCCTATCCTAGAACAAATATTAATAAAAATAGATACTTGTTAGCCATTGTGGAACATTTCTCAAAATGGGTGGAAATAATTTCCCTTAAATGGGCTTTAGCAAAAATAGTTGCAGATTCGTTTCTAAATAAATATGTCTTAAAATACGGGGCCCCAGTAAAAGTAATATCAGATAATGGTAGGCAAATCGTAAGTAATTTATTTGAAAGTCTTTGTCCAGGTTTTGGCATACACGAGCTAAAAATGGTACCTTATAGGCCGCAATCAAATATTGCGGAACGCGTAAATAAGAATATAGTTAAAATTATTCGGGGATATGTTAAGAATTATCATGACCGTTGGGACAGCTGTGTCAATGAATTAGGCTTTGCCTTAAGAACAGCAAAACATGATACCACACAGAAAATCCCAGCAGAATTATTCCTAGGAAGAAAACTTTTAAAGCCACTGAATAATATGGCGTGACTTGCTGACTTCCCATTTTTAACCGATATCACTGCGCAACTCAACGACCTGAAACCATATTACAAGGAAAAGGAAAACACATATCGGAAATGATTAGCTCAGGGTCTACACTTCTGGCTAAAATTGATTTGCGGAAGAAAAATGTACTGGAGAAAGACTGTCAATATTTTCTATTATTTGTCATTTACCCTCATTCTAGATCGTGAATTTATTCTACAGTATGATCTATCTAAGCATGTTGAAAACCTTCTGTTATTTGTCTCAGAATTTAAAAGAAGTTTCTAAGACATGTTTTGCATGGAACCCAGTTTATTGTTCACAAAAACTCCTTTATGGGAATCAGACATCATAGAAGGGACTTTATCAGTGGAAAAATGTTGTTTCAGTGACATCCGAGGCTATGTTCGAGATTAATACTCTTTGTACTGACATAACACACAAAAGCACAGAAAATAAAACTGATGAATTTTTTTAACCCTATTGGACCCTATTAAATACAAAAACATACTTAGGCGTGCACTAAGAGTGAAAGCATTTGTTAGATCAATATACCTCTGGGAACAGGCTTCTTCGCAACTTAAAATAATAAAAGGCAAGTACAGAAGTATACGATGTACATATGGTAAACCACCAAACAGGTTAACCACAAAATGGTAAACCACAAAACCAGAGCAAATTTTAATAAGTAGTCCGAGACTATTAATAATCAAATGTATTAAGCAAGGTAATGGCAAAATAAGATATTCGATCATTTAACAATTTAAAAGTTACATTTTCTTATGTTTTTAATTGCTTTATTAGTGTGTACTTTTCTTTATTTTCTAATTTGCAATAAAATTAGTTTAGCCTACACTATATTTGCATTTTATTAGTGGAGTTTCTTCACTTCTTTGCAGATTCGTATTAAATTTTCTTATTTGGAAAACACTAGTCATCCGGTAAAATCACATACTTTCATGAAATTGCTATTTTGAAACATAAAATACTGTGTGCCCGCGAGACACGACAGAAATTTAAAAGTAGCCTTTAAGGCAAATCCGGTTTGTCACCACTAGGTTTAATCGTCACTGTGTTACTAGAGATATAAGTCATTATGTTACTACTAATCGTCACTTCGGAGAATGTTATAAACTGTAACCGAGTACGGAAGAAATTTTAAAGGAGGATGTGTAGGTATGAAAACAGTCCAGATAAGAAGAATTTAATTTATTCCCGACCACGATACCCTGCCGTTATAATTCTACTTGTCAAGAAGAATGTGACGGGGGGATTTCACTTGAATTCAAAAGTTAGCTGAGAACAAAGTAAAAAGTGACAATAATTATCGTTCATTTCGTTACATCGCAGTGGCGTAGCTAGACACGGTTGACTATAGGCATATAGTCCTATAGATCCTATAGTTGGCCATGAGCTAGATTTATTGCCGCCTGGGACAGTTTATTTACCACACCTTTCAATACGCACCAAAAATCAAACCTATGAAATCTTAAAATGACATGTACGGAAATAAATGAAAAGTCTGTGCTACTTTTTTAAATAAAACTTTAATTGCAACATTTTAAAGTGCTGTTTTGTTTGTTTTCCTGTTAGCAAAATCGTCGATGACGTTGTAGAAGTTTGCTTCATTACTCCAATTGCTCCTCTCTAGATAGTACAGTCTTATTAAGTACAAGATACTTATTTTTAGGACTTAAATGCTCCTTAATTGATTTGCATCTGGAAAACTTCTCTCATAACAAGTAATACTTATAGTAAGTGGAAGGACAATTCGAAGCGGAATTACAATATTTGAAATTTTGTTTAGAACAAATTGTGAACATTCACGGAGACTGATCTAATTCTCGGTTTCGTCTATCTAAGCTGTAAATGAAATAAAACTCTATGAGTTAGGAACTCTCTCTTATTTATGTCATTAAAGTCACAATTTAATTCCCATTTGTATTTTCCCTTCAAAAGTTTCGATGCAGACATAGAAAATGTGCAGTGCCTTGCTGGGACCCGAATCCTGAGACTATCGAATATGCTTCCAACTACACAATTCTCTCAATTCTCTCTCAATGAAGACATACGAAAGGGAAGGAGACAACGCTTTGTGTACTCTCCCTTTTAAAGGGCGACTGGGAATGATGGAATCCAATCGCCGAATCCTGGTGGTGACAATTATCGTCCCCCGCCTTTTAGTTCGGATGCCGCTGTAGAGTCATTAGGATTTTTTTGTGCTGGAGACGTAAAAAATGTGCAGTGCCCTCGCTGGGATTCGAACCCTGAACCTCTCGAATACGCGTCGCTTATGCTTCCATTTACAGCATGAAGACATGCGGAAAGGAGGGAAAAAATACTTTATAGTGTAAAATCAAAATCTCTCTTTAATTCAGTTTCGTGTCATATTCCGCATCTCGCAGTTCTTCACATCACGAATAACTGATTGAATAACGGCCGTTGGAGCTGGAATGAAATCTCAAATAACGGGCTGGTTGTCTTATGTGGTTTACCATATGTACATCGTATTCATGTGTGCATGATGCATGACGAATACGTGCTGCTTTCGTAACGTGAATATGATCCAATTCCTATTTCTAAGTTCTTCGTCGAGAATTTTAGTCCTCCACGAAGACATCCCGCCCTTGTTCAAGGGTCATCATAATGAACTTAGGTATAATCTAATAAATCTTTCTGCTCTGAAGATCCATATGACTAACCCTTATAATATATTCCACATGAGAAATGATGTTCCCCCAAAAAGATGCCACCTGGAGCGGATCGTCCCCTCCACCCCTCTCCAGCTATGCCACTGTGCAGAAAGAATATCGAGTTATGAAAAAATTATTCATATAATTTGCTGGATATTACGTTTTGTCTCTAACTGTAGGAAGAATTCCAATATGTCATTGGCGTAACCAGAATTTTTGTCGCCCTGGTTGGTCTCTTAATTTGCTGCCGCTCTTGATGTACAAAGCTATAACTACAAAAAACGTCAAAAACTCA
>KK122259.1:13645-29678 GCA_000611955.2 Stegodyphus mimosarum
TAATAAAAAACTCTACATTTATTTTTAAAGAAAAGTTTTAGTTCTAACAATGAAAAATTACATTTTTATGTTGCTTGTTTTTTTCGTTCTCAGAACTATCAGTTACAATGTAGAGATCTACTTGATTACTGTTGATATTATGTAGAAAGTAGACAAAGATTTTTTAAATGCAAAATATACACTTGTAGATATTCTTAAATGATTTTTAATCAGAGAATGCTTCTTACAACTAACAGTATTTATAGCAAGTGAGAGGAAAGTTTGCACTGTTATTACAACATTTGGAACTTTGTTCTGGGGATTGTAGTTTAGAATAAACTCAAAAATTTTCTTAAAGTCCGCCCTTCCACTTTCCTTTTCTTTTTTCTTAGCAAGAATGGAAATTAAACTCTGAAATACTTCTGTCTTAACGAGCCATTCCTTATTATTAATGCCTCCATAATCAGAACTTAGTTATTATTCTTAATTTGCGAGTTTCGACGGAATTACAAAAAGATATGACACATAAAAAAGTAGTTGTGAAATCACATGTTGATGCCTTTGAATACTTTATCTAGAGTTAAAACACTTATTCTTTAATTCCGTATGGCACTTTAGAATCTAATTATTCTTTACCTGCCCTGATAATCCACCCAACTTCTATAAAATAGAGTTTCACGCAAAAAATACCGCCCCTGGAAATGTGCCGCCGGGGCGAACCGTCACCTCCGCCCCCTCTAGATACGCTACTGCAATTTGTATAAGGGCTCTGAGGAGGCGTAAGGAGTGTTGTTGAAATTATATTTCAAATTAAATTTTTTTAACGTCTGCATCATGTTTTCAGTTATTAATTTGAAGTTCGGATCTTTCTTATTACCCATTGGTTACTTCTTTAAAGGTTCCCTCCGCTTCCTTTTCCGTAAATTTGCTTGTCAAAACTAACATCGTTGAAAAGTATTCTGATGTCAAGACCAATAAAGACATCAAGTTTTAGTTCAGCCAATGATAACGATGGAAATTTGTGACAGATATGTTTAAGCATAGACATTCTTTTGGTTGCTTCATCAAGCCTAACTTGATATGCAAAATGGGGAGAAAAACTTCATTCGAATCTGTTAGAGCCTTTTCGAGCACACTTTAGGTTCCAGTTTCTAGTGAAGCTCTTTTCAGCCAGTCTTTCTTTATTTCTCTGTCTCTGTTATTCCATTCCTATGAAAAACGAGAAAACCTCTCTACACTCCTTGCTGCCCCAAGACCATCGATACGACTTTGAGATCTTCGCAAGTAATCCACATATGATCGCCATATTTAATTTTATTGAAAAAGAATTCCAAATATCTAAGAAGTTGTTTTAAATGGACAGAATGTCCGACAAGTATTAATACATACACATTCCCATCGTAAACAAGGACAACTTTGAATAATTTCCAGTTGGGTCAGATTGGATTAAATCTCCGGCCTCCAAGAGAGTAAGACGTATTTTTTTGTCGCTGCGAGATCTATTCACATTGTTCGAGTGAGAAGGTGTTTGTCCTCTCGTCCGTGCCACGTACTCCATTAGTGTGGCTAGCTACAGCAGCTCTATTACTTTGTGCTACTTGGATTTTAGTGATATTGTGTTTGTGTTTTAGTTTGCGTGAGTGTATGTGCTCTCGTTTTTACTATGGATGACAACGACTATGCTGAAATTCTGGACCGCGAGTTCAATGATTCGGACTTGAAGGATTATTATGATATGACTCCTGCGGATAAGGATTTACTTCTAAAGGACTTGTTTGCTAAGAAAACTTATGATGAGGTAGACTTCATAAACGCTGTGTTCTTCCTCAAGAACTCCATCTGTTTCGAAAATAAGTTAATGATTTGAATGGGCAGTTATCTTAAGGACAATCTGACAAGGACGTCAATATTCACTGTGGAATAGTGTGCCTCCAGAACAAATAATGAATGAGCAACCAGATAACATTAAATTTAAGTGTCAGTTTTTTAGGGCTCATAACAGATATACATTATGCGAAACTATGTTAAAAATTCTAATGTTCTTAACGCTGACAAAGTTATTTGTAATATGTCCAGTAAGAAGAAAGGATAAATTTAATAGCGATGTTTCTCTACCTAGTTGTGAAGGTTAGAGACATCAAATATTCTGATGTCGTAAAAAGTGGTATTAACATAACAGTGAGTGAGACTAGTCCTTATACAAATGTTAAAACGAAAAAACGTCTGTATTTACGGCTAGAATAGCCGGGAATGTTCTGAAAATTTTTCCCACTAGTGAGAATAATCACAGAGTTATCTCGAGGTATATATCTGACAACAATGTACAACATTATCTTGTACATCCTAAAAACGTCAGACTCATTAAAGTTGTGATTAGGGGTATTCCAGCTAATTGTACTTTGGACAAAATAAAAGATGAATTCATTAGTGGTGGATATAATGTGCTCAAGGTAGCACAGATGATAAAATTCAAAACATGTGTTCCTTTGCCTATCTTCCAAGTCCAGCTCGTAAATGACCCGGGTATGGAAAAGATCTACGATATGGGAGACCTAGCTTTCTTCAAGGTCTCTACAAATTCAAAAATAAGGTGGCCCAGTGTCACAACTGCCAATATTTCTATCATTCCTCGGACGAGCGTAAACTCGCTCCGAGTTCTGTAAAATGTGCTCTCCCGCTCAAAAGCTCGGATTTTTACAGAAAATGGATTGAAAAACATACTTGCTGCATCTGTGGATGCGAACATGCCGGCAAGTTTTCCAAGTGACCAAAAAATGCAATGAACATACATAAAAAGACATTCTAAGAAAATTATTGAGTCTAGGAAAAGCAGCTCTGGACCACATGGGGAGAAGCCGCGATTAAATAAACAGGTGCGAGAAACTATCACCGAAGAAATTGCTCCTCGTGTTGATTAGTCTAAATTTGGACTAGAAGAAAACAGAAATATTACCAATAATAGATAATTCGCTGTTAAAATTTCTGAGAGGCCGAAAGCCACAGCGAAGAAAAATACTAAAAGTTCAGATAGCATATCTACTACTTTCGTGGATATGCTTAAAGTTTACAATGAAACTATGGCAATCTTTTCCGAATTCTCAGTTCTTGCTGAATAAAAATGATCACTTGTAGACTGAATGAAATAAGGGAAGCCCCTACTTCTATTGACAAGATATTTGTATTATTTAACATTTTTGTAAAAAATATTCAACTGGGAAAGTTTGGAGAATTTCATTTAAAGTATTCCTTCCCTGTTATGGTTACTTCGCGTGTGCTGAATTTGTCAATAATTGGTTGCTTTGTATGCATTTGGTAATTATCGTTAGTATATGTGATTTGTTCGCATATATCCGGTAATTTAGTAAATGGTGTGAATTTGGTACTTAGATTTCCCGTTTTGCATTTTGAATCCGTTTATGATTTAGTGTTATTTTAAAATTTGTCATGATGCCCTTAAACTCGCTCTGTCTTTACTTGGATCTTAATTTTGCTGCTGGCAGTCAATTACTAAAGAGTTATTACCAGTACATAAATACGTATTATACCAATGGGCATTAACAGTATAGGATTAAATTAAAGGTGTTAAACACCACACACAGAGGCGAGATCAATAATTGAGTTTATATACTCATTAGTTAATAATTTTAGCAATTGATAAAAAATTGAATATAGCATTTGATGTGCATGCTATATGCATGGCGTCCGGAGGTGAAGTGAGATCTAACTAAGAGGGAGTGAGGCTAGGCAATGCAAGTCACATAACGTGTGCAAGTAATGTGATTGGTTCTTCAGTCCTATGAGGAGATTTGAGTGAAATAACATTTTAAATATGAAACACGCATTTGAAGATGAGAAATATATACAATAATAGCTAGTGGATATGATCCTTTAGCTTCTTCAGTAATTTGAATGACTTATTGATATGTTAAATATCAGAAATCATTAGATAATTGAGTAGATGGGCGGAGACATCATGTGAAGTGCTGTGTCCAGTCAGTGAAGACTTTCGGGCGTTTGAAAATTTCTCGAAGTTAAGGATTAGTATTGTACAAGTGATTAGTAAAAATAGTAAGTAAGTAAATGAAAATTTCTTTGTTAAATAATAAGAAAGAGAAAAACAAAGTCCTATCTTTGCAAGAGATTATTAGCACAAAGTTCTATCTTTGCAAGTAGAATATATACACAATCATCTTGAGTAGCACTAATGATGCGAAGTTTACGATAAATAATCTAATACAATACATACATCACCACCACAACGCATTATGGTGGATAGTTCGAGGTCTTTTAACGGTACATGCTTCTGTAGGATCATGCTCTGTGAGGCTTCTGATAGCTGTATATCGAAAATTTTTCATCTTTTCGAAGAAATTATGTGCACTTATGAAAATTTTATCATGTGTGGGATAGATATTGAGATCATTATGAATTTGAGCATTTCTAACTTGCCAGGGTGCGTTTACTATATTTCTGAGGATTTTATTTTGTAGAATATTAATCTTTTGCCTTTTAGTTTTACTTACAGTAGCCCAGACAGATCCAAGGTAAGACTTAGTTGGCCTTGGAAGATCTTGGTTGGGAGGCATTCGAATATTTAAATGCTTGATTAGGAGCCCCATCTTTTTTTTTTTTTTTTTTTCCTTAGCAAGCCTGTCATCAATAAATTTGTTTCATTGTTGGCAACAAAACAAATGTTGTTTTGATTTTATGTGTGAGGTACGTAGGATGCCGTTTAAACTTATTGGGAGAACGTAATTCACATTTTAAAAATGTCTGCTTATATACCGAAAGTTAGCTCAGTTTCTAGTCGAATTATACGAATTTTGGGATGCAATCCAAGTCCTATGACTCTACAAGGTACAAATACGTATATTATCGGCACTGGACATAAGTGAGTTCAATGACGAAATTTATTACTTTTATATCATTCATAATATTTAACGAAATTTCTGTTCGTAAAAAGCAAATTAAAGTAAAAAATTAATTAAAGAAATAGGTTTAAAAGAAATTATAAATAAATTTATATTGCTGCGAACTAATCTTTTTCTAATCTAATAATCTGCGATCTAATTTTATTTTAACATAGCGATTACAGAAGGAGAAAAGACAAACAAATATAACAAAATTTTCATTTAAATATTTTTTTAATCAAAATCTACGAGAAAGTCAAAAATTTATATGACAAAAAAAGTATTGGCAAAATTATGAAATTGACAAAATTATGAGCAAACACAAAATCAGTATATGTTTAGTACTTTGTATGCATACCTTTTACATCTATAACAGCTTGTAATCTATTTCTCATAGAGGAAACTAAGGTCTTTGTTGTGCTGTTGGAAATTTTGTGCCACTCTTGCAAGAGTAAACGCTTCAGGTCGTCTTTACTTGAAATTTTATGTTTTCTGATTTCTGGATCCAGCAGGTGCCATAAATTTTCAGTTGACTTGATGTCAGGCGATTGAGGTGGGGTTTTTAACTGGTGAGAAGCATTGTAGAGTAGCCATTCACGGGTGAGATTTGCTGTATGCTTGAGTTCATTGTCTTGTTGAAAAACGAATGATGTTCCCAAGCCAAGATTTTAGGCACTGATTTTTAAGTTATGGTGCAAAATGTCAATGTATGTACGTGCTGTCATAATACCATCAATAAAATACAGGTTGCCAACTCCATTAGCTGCCATACAGCCCCAAACTAAGACACTGCCTCCACCATGTTTTACAGTAGCATTTAAATGTTGCTTTTCCAATTCAATATTTGGCCTCCTCCACACATATCGTCGTCCATCACTGCCGAAAATGTTAAACTTTGATTCGTTAGAAAAAATAAGTGTGTTCCAAAACTCTTCAGATAAATCAACGTGGGATTTTGCGAAATCTAACCTCTTTCTCGTATTTATTTCCGAGATGAATGGTTTTTTTCTAGCTGCCCTTCCATAATAACTTCTCTCGTGTAAAACATTCCGTACAGTCTGTACACTGAAAGTCTTTTGCGAAGTGAAAGCATTATCTCTAGCTATCTGGGGTGCACTTATTTTCTTTTTTTCTTAACCTTGTTAATAATCACACGTTCTTCTCTTGTAGAAAATATTCGAGGTCATCTACTTCTAGACTTATTTTCAGTTGATCCTGTTTCCTTGAACTTTTTTACAACACTTCTGACAGTAAATAAACTTATATTCAACTGCACACCTATAGAACGATAAGTTAAACCTTCATTTCTGAGCCTAATAATCGTGTTTTTAACACTAACGTCCAACTCCTTCGATTTAGTATATTGGCTTTTAGTATTATTTAATATAGTTTCTAGTTTATATATAATAAAGTAATAAATATATAAATAATATAATAAAGGCAAGTAAATAATTAATAAATAAATTAATTAATAAATTAAATTAATTAAATAAATAAATGATAAATTAATTAATTTAAAACTTACTTTTTACTTGCCTTTATTATATTATTTTAGTATTATTTAATATACTTTCTAGTTTATTTTTTTATTTATTTTTGTATGTAAGTAGTATCTGTTTCTTTTTTGTTTATATGCATATTCGTTTTGGGGGAAGTTTTTTGTGGGCAAAAGTTTCTAAATTACATTAATTTTCTAAAAAAAAAATATTGGTTTTCTAAAAAAATTTTGGTAAAAGTTTACAATTGGGTGCCCTTTGTATTTTTGTATTCTGTTTTGACGCCAAGATCGGCACCAATAAGACACAATTTCAAGATGGCCGCTACACAAAACCAAAACAAGAAGTCAAAGAATTTTACAAATTCCGTGTCCATGTACACATCGACCTGTTTTCACTTAAAAACATCAGAGAATTGCACAAACTAGTCATTGCACATTGCCTTGACTTTGTCCATGTGCACATCGATTTATTTTTAATTAAATAAATCAAGAAGCTAAAACCATGGTAAAACTCTCATAGTAACCAGAAATGGGGTTTCATCACCAACATTGAACAAAATTTTTCGCCAATCGAAAGGGCACCCAATTCTACACTAGAGCCAAAATTTTGTTTTATATTAACTTTAATTTGTTCTTTTCTAAAAATTCCACTCGTTTGAATTAGTTTTCGTAAATCACATCATTTGGTTTTACTTTTGGTTTTGAATTTTACCCTTGCCTACATGAATGACGAAACACGAATTGAATAATTGGAGAGTTAGGTTTGAGGGCAACTTCCCCTTGATAAGTCTGTCTTCTGCCAGCTCAACAATTATTCACATATGCATTTTTACAATTTTTAAGATTTTAAAAAATTTATTAGAATTTTATATTTGCTAATAGATTTTGATACTTGCACTTGATTTAGTTATGTTCTCAGAATTTAAATGATATTGTAGATTAGTTTGCAGCAAAATAAATTTATTTATAATTCCTCTTAAACTTATTTCTTTAGTTAATTTTTTTTAATTTGCTTTTTACGAATAGAAATTTTGCTAAATTCAAATTTCATTCCTTGAAGCAATGGCACAAGAGAATTATTTAAATTTAATTTAACTTTACTATATTCTTTTGAAATTCATAATATTCACAAATATCAACACAAATAATATCAACACAAAATGGTATGCACAAGATTGAAAATAACCATTTTGTGTTGATTTTATTTTTTCTGGATTATGGTAGGAAATTTTAGGGCTTTCAAATGACATTCAGATTTTGGCACTAACTAAAAGTATTTAATGGCAACTAGCATGACTATTTTATTCAGATAGAACGTATGTTTAATTTTTAATTGGAGGAACAAGTGTGCCGACTTTCAGTAAATATTTATTGATGATCGTTATATAGGTTATAGTCTGCTAAATAAGATAAATTCCTTCAAATGTGATAGATGAAACGTAATCCACTTACTAGGCAAATGTCAAAAATTTCCTCTCTTAATTAAGACCTTCATTTGATGTTCAATCCAGGTTTTTTTTTTTTTAAATTGTGGATAATTGCTCAAGAAAATACAAATTATTTTATTCTTTTGTGAGAATAGTGCCATTTATTTATTTTTAAATGTTATATAATTTTTTTTTCAGATTCTGTCATCTGCTATCCCCCCAACCCCCCCATAAAATACATGATTTTAATTTTGTCATACTTTCTTTTTAATATACTTTGTGCCTACATTAGAATTAAGTAGTTTTACATTTAAGAAATTAAAGATTATGAATATTACTTAAATATTTGTTTGGTTGGAATGCGCTTTAGCCCACTGCTTGGTGGCGATTGTTTTTGAATGAGCAATAAATGCGCCAACATGGGTAACTCCGTATAACATGTGTACGTTGCCTACATTGTGCAATTCGCTGAAGTTTTTTTTAAGTTTAAAAGGAGCGCTGTGCACATGGCATTTTCTTGTAATTTATTTTTGTTATTTTAGCTTATTTTGTTCTTTTGTGTACGTTGCCTACATTGTGCAATTCGCAGATGTTTTTTTCAAGTTAAAACGGAACGGTGTGTACATGGTATCGTTTGTAATTTTAATGTCCTTTTAAAAAAAATTCCTTCTTTCTTGGATGCCATTTTGGTTACGTTTTCGCGGAGCATGTCATAATGCTCGTTTTGCATATTATTTTATTATCTTTTTGTGGAAACAGTTTCCATACTAATTTATGCTTTAGAATTCTATGTTTTGTTTACAATAGGTTTTCGCGGAGCGTGTCGGGAAGGTTGCAATTGCAAAGACGTTTTTCAGAAACGCGCCGAATTGGCGATTTTCAAAACATCGCCAAGCAGTGGGCTAAAGTGCATTTTCACCATTTGTTTCAAAATCAAAATTCAATTTTGTGCATGCATGTATTTTATATTTAAATATATGAAGTGTATTTGGGATATATCATTCGTTGCTTATTGTCGCATAGTTTATGCATTCTGAGCATAATGATGTACTGTATAGACCATTTAATTTTCTAATGTGAAGTATCTCATAATGAAGCATTTTCAAAAGAAACATTATACATGTAAGTTATTTCAATATAAGGGAGAAAGCATGTGGTATTGTTTATATTTCATTTGGGGGAATGTTTTCAAATTTACCTGAAGGCCAGTCAGATTTTTTAAAGGAAAACCTGTATTTTGTTGTTCTTTTTTCTTACTTTTCATGCAAAAGTATTTGAATTTGCATAAACATGAAATGTCACAGATATTTGAAAATTAAACAATTTATTAAAAATGTTACTTGTTATATACTCTTCCATCAATGATAAAAGTTAATGGAGATCCTATTTAAGGTATGTCATAATTCTGGCAGAAATTTAAAGGAACAGGCCACTCGTTATATAGTTGGATAACCAAGAGATACAAGTTTCAGTTGTAGTATGTAAAACAAACAAGTATGAGCTCATGTGTGTCTTTGGGTAAGTACAGTCACTATCCCCATTACTTCCCATGCAGTTTTGAACTTTCTTATTTGTGCCTGGCAGTCTTGAGAGTGAGAAGTGAAAGGCCAGAGTGTGGAATAACACATTATAATCACATTTTCATTTGAGAAAGCATTCAGTCACCTGAAATTAAACACAGTATGGGGAAGAGTGTCTGTATAGGACCTATGTATTTGAGCAGTTAAGTTCTTCAGAGAGATATGAGACTGAGTGGAAAATGGACCACACAATATTTGTCATTTCTACAAAGACTAATAATGTATTCGATTATTCATTAAACTAAGCACATCCTTGCCAAGAACTTCTCTGATGCTTTCAGTCAATGTTGGTAGTGTAGAAACTATCGGGAAAAAAACCTGCGCTATGGCAAGGTGTATGCCTGATGGATTCCACACACATTAATAGCTGAGAACTAAGTGATGTATATGCAGCCTACTAAATCTCTCCTACGATATTCTGAAGATGAAGAGGATGCATTGCATTTTTTGTCCATAGTGACTGTCGATGAAATGTGGGTCTTTGTGCTGAGTCCTAGGAGTTATCACATGAGCTGCAGCATATTGACTTGCCATGATGAAAGAAAGTGCAGAGAATCTGCTGGCATTTTTTTGGAGACTGGCAGTGAGTGACCCATGTAGACTTCCTTCCAGATGTCTGAATAATTGCTGTAGCTTATTTGCCAGAACTCCTGCTGATAGAGGTTAAGGCACAGATCAGATATCAGGTATAAAAAATGGAGAACAGCCAGTGTCTTTCCTTCAGAACATTGCCTGCTCTCATACAGCCAGAACAAGAATGTTTACCATTCTTGTTCTGGCAGTATGAGGAAACGGGACTTTTTGTGACACTGTCCTTAGATTCCCAATTTGATCCCCGGCAATTTCATTCTGTTTTGAAAGGCTTAAATCACTTTTGGGAAGAAGGCATGTGGCTTCTGGATAAAGACACCATCATTATTAGTATTTGGGTGTATTTGCTGCCATTCAGAAAACTTATGAAAAGGACAAGGAAATGCTTCCAGCACATTGGCAAAAATGTATTGAATTGGGGAAGAGCAATACGTTAAAGGGGGACATATTCAGCTCTTTCATTCAAAATGAAGGCTTTGGAGGAGGAGAAAGTCAGTCTTGGTCATATTTGAATGACCTTGCTAAAGATAAATAAATATAAGCTCTAATATTGCGATTAACTGACAGATTCATTAAAACTTTTATCAGTCAACTAATAGTTAACTCACACCTTTCTTCACAAGCACTGAAATGCCTTATTAAAGATTACTTGGGATTACTTAAACCCAAGCGGGAAGGGGCGGGAAGGTGATATTCACTGTACGGTTTCGCTTGTCTTCTATCTGAAAAAATTGTCAAGTGGTATTCGTTGTTCGTGAAATCTGGAAGCCCGCTGCGTGAAATAGGTTTTTGGGTAACCCTAATGTTGATAATGCTGGTGAAACTAGCATTGGGGAAAATTGTGTAAATATTGCCAAATGTGTTGTGATAAGTTGAGATTGTGGTTGCTTTTTGTAATAGTAACCCTTTCGTATGGACTGGAGATTTTCAATTGCTGTGTTTGGTTGCACGTGTGCAATGTTTTATGAAAGTGGTGCCTGAAAGGTCCTCTGAATGTTTGCTTAGTGTTATAAATGAGTATAATAATTTCAGACTGCTGGAAGGCTTACAATTGCCTTTGATGAAGACTTTTCAAATCTAACCGTAAATCATAGTGTGCAATTTAAGGATCCGGATACAGGTGCTGATATTAATAAAATAGAACGAACGCGTAGTGCAATTAAATGCGGTTTAGCCAGGAAAAAAAAAATAATAATAAAAGACGGCTTGCACTATTATTTGGCCGAATATGTTGTGGTGCAAAAAGGAGCAAGGGAAAAAAGTGTATTTATGGCTTTCTTGGACGCTGTTATACATGGTTATCTGCCATTAGCAGTGGATGAGCCGAAACTACCAAAAATGTAATTGAATTGCTTATGTGGAGGATGGAGGAGGTGCTAGTGGGAGATGCCAACGTATGCAGGTGAAGAAAAGATATGCTTAACGTTTTATTTATTTATTGGTGTTTCTGTGTTAATTTTTGTTAAAAGATTTGTTGTTTAATGTTTTTATGTTAGGAAATTTGTATTTTTGGTTATTTATTACTCTTTGTATGTGTATTTTTGATTATTTGTTCATGTCTGTGTTTTAAGACAATGGCGAATTTTTTCTGCTTAGCATGAAAGTTTTAACTTTGTTTTAGCTTTCTGATTTCGTTTAAGTGAAAATAGATCAGTGTGTACTTGGAGAAAGTTAAATTAGTGCACAGTGCCTAGTTTGTGCAATTCTGGGATTTTAGAAGTGTTAAGTTAAAATAGGTCGATGTGTACATGGATAAAATTAGTGTGCATTGCCTAGTTTGTGAAATTTTTTATTTTTTTTCAAGTTAGAGTAGGCCAATGTGTACATGGACACGGAGTTGGTGTAAGTGTTTGATTTCTTGTTTTTGTTTTGTGTAGTGGCTAGAAGGATCAGCACCATCTTGAAATGGTGCCAATCCTTTGTGGGCTGGCTGATCTTGGCATAAAAAAAGAAACGATTCGCCAAGTGATACTATAGAGTAAAGATTTACCAGGGGGGGGCCTTGTGAGTATCTTGTGATGTCACCCTTATGCATTATTGGTGCTATAATGCACTGTTTGTTAACTTTCTGACAGTTTTTACTTTCTTGTACAAAGTAAAAGAAGTATTGTAATGACGAAAAATTTTGATTATAATATTTCAGCAGATATATTTGTTTTGACCATTTCCAAACCCATTTGGACAATTTTTTTTTTGTGTGTGACATTCAACTTGCAGACGGAATAAAGGACATTTTTTTTCAAAATGGATTGTAAAGTGGAGTTAAAAAAGTCTATTCAAAAGTGATTTTTCCATGACATCTGTACCTACATATGTATGAATGCATCTCGCATAACTCAAAAATGGTAAGCCATAGAATATTCAAATTTTGTACATGTGACTGCTATAGCATCTAGTTGTGCACCTTTCTTTTTTATTGCAACCAACAGAGTCAAATGTATATGTATATACACACATATCTATATACAGTCAAACTCACTTTTAACAAGTGTGGAGAGATTGTGATATTTGCTCATTTTAACCGAGTGCTCATAAAAATGGGTTTATGAAAAAAACCCGCAGAAATTCGTACGTACTTACTATATTATGTATAATTAATTTACTTATTTCTGTACATTGCAAAAGAAGTTGGTTAATTTGCTTTAAAATGCCTTTTGCCCCTTCCTTGTGTTATTGTTCTTCGGAGAAGACTCATGGCCAAAAAATCATCATTTGCACCCTTGGCTTTGAAAAGTGTTTGAAGTTTCTCTACACATTCAAAAGCCATTGAGTATGGTAAGAATTTCCTCATATCATCGTTATTATTATTGCTTTCATCGCTTTTTTCATCTGCTTGAATTTCAGCTACAGTATTCTCAAGACTAAGTATCTCGGAAGTGATAACATTGGTATCAACTGATACATAATTTCCAAATTCTTCTCTGTTCATTTTGAAATTTGCTGAGTTGTCTACTTCTTCTTCTTCCTCAGTGATCTGCTCCTCTTGAGAAATAGCTAATCCAGCCTTACGGAGGCAATTGATAATGCATGACGATGTAACGTTTCCTCATGCATTACCATTAAATGTATCGCTTCAAGTACATTTACAGTGTACATTACAAAGTTTAATTTAAAATTTCTAATGACTTGTCAGTCCGTAGACTGGATAACATTTATAGAATTTAGAGATTAATGTTCAACTTTGATGTTTGCAAGTGTGTTGATTTTGGGATGCATTTTACAGTTGTCAATTAAAAGGAGAATCTTACACTTCTCTTTTCTCAGTTGCCTCTCTCATTTGAATTAATTCTGTAAAAATGTTCAAAGTCATCCAGCCTTTCTTGCTTCTGTCATAATCAACACGAAGCTTTTTTACATGCGTAAAACACTTAGGGTTTTTGGACTTGCCAATAACCAACAGTTTCTTTTTGTCAGTGCCAAATGTATTAGAATGCACTAAAGCTGTCAGTTGATTTTTGGAGAGCTCATTTCCAATGCACTTTTCACCCTTGGACTTAAAAGTATGCTGTGGGGCTTCATAGTAGTAAATGCCCATTTCATTAGCATTTTAAATGTCATCTTTTATTTATCCATGTCACAATATCTGACATGAGAGATGGAAGTCGATAGAAATTTTATGAATTGCAAAAATATTGCTCGCTATAACCGGGGTTTGCTTGTTAAAGTGAGTTACGCTATCATAGACTTAGCATTATACTATTCAAGTATTTCTGATTTCCTCATTAAATCCAGGCTCTTGTTCAGTCAGGGCTCTTTATAAGTGAGCTATATATATATAAGAAATCTTTAACATTAAAAAAATTTTGTTTGAACAAGATTATCCTATCCTAGGAAAAAAAAATTATGGGAAATTTAGAGTGAGAATTCATTATTATTTGATATTATTATTTTATATTATTAAAGTGGGAAAATATGTAGAAAGTTTGATTTTTAAAATGCAAATAGGAAAAATAATTAAAGTATTAAAAGTATACAATATGATTAACAAATAAAAACTGTTAATCATCCCGCACTTGATGCTTTAAATAGAACTTTTGAAGGGATGATTATTTAAAATATTAAACCTGGAGTATTAATGAGTGCCAAATACGCATTTCTTTCTGCCTGCCATTTTGAGATCCATACTGCCACCAACTAATTGTCCAAAAATGTTAAATAATGTATTTTTTTTTAGCTCCAAATTACGTGGAATTACCCCAACGTGTTTTAATCTCTCTGCTAATAAATGCAAATATTTAACGGTAATAAAAAAAAACAATCAAAATTAAATATTACGCGAAAACAACACTCAGAAAAAGATAATAGCCTAGACAAATTTTACACAGAGTATATGCCCACCCCCTTATCCAGCTTAAAATCTTCATCTGGTCTTTTCCCAATCATTGGTCATAGTCATATACCTTTAATTACAGAAGTGTTTTAAATGGCGAAAATATTCATGTTTTGCCAGTGCCAGATTAAAAGAAAGTTTAAAATTGATTGGAATATTTAATTTCAGAATTTTCAATTTTGATGTCACTTTCAGCTTACCTTGAGAGATCAATTAATTTTAGAATAACTTGGGGAAGTGCGTTTAAATAAAGTGCACCAAAAATTTGTATAATTTACCATAGTTTTTGCTACCTCATATTAATGCAGTTATAGGATATTTCATTTTCAAATTTTTTTTGTTGTTGACTGAATCTTCTAATCCTTTATTTTTGGAGATGTATATTAAATTTGATACTTTCTAATTTTCCATGGCTGCATGAAAAATTGCCACTTCATTCATTTGACTAAGTTTACAGTACATAAATAATAATAAGCTGTTCACAAATAATAATAAAAAGAAGAGTTTTCTAAGAAACGGGAAATTCTGTAAGAAAAAATTAACATCAATTTAAGTCACAGGGTTCGTACGGTCCTTAAGAGTCCTTAAATGTCCTTAGGTATTTTAGAATCGATTTTTGGTCCTTAAAAGTCCTTAATTTCGTCCAAAATCAGTAGAAGGTCCTTAATTTTAATCATCTAAAATTTCGGTCCATTTTTACGACTGCCCTTTCAAGTGCAAATTAGCATTTTCGAGGAATATTTTTGGGGATTCACTGACAAATATGGTTATTGTTTGAATTTGTTCCTACTTCTAATATAAATGGTGTGATACTCGAGTTCTTAGGCAAGAAATGAAACATAGACATTTCGAAATTGTTTCTTTTTTCTAACGAAGAGCTCTTAAACAACCTTTCCTTTTTGGTGATTTGAATTCTTTTATTAAATGGTTCTAAATTTGGCTACTTATCAACATTTTGGCGATTTTAAGATCAATTTCTGTACAAAATATTTAATTCGGAGATCTGAATTTGTTTAGAACACTAGCATTAATAAATTTCGTTAAAATAATGGTAATATATTGAAACTATATTTAAGAAATAATATTGAAATAAAACATTTTTTCCTGTTAAAATGTAAAGTGATATTTCTTTTCATTTTTTTCAACTTATTACAAACTTATTACAATTTGAATCCGAAAATAAACAAGCTAATAAATACTGAAAAGCATAATTTACAAAACAGTTCTTAGCGAAAGTAGAATAACTGTGTAATTATTTTAAAATGTCCTCTTTTTTTATTTTTTAAATGGTAAGAGTTTTTCCCCATGTAATTGTCTCAGAATATTCAGAACTTTTAGAATG
Organism: Stegodyphus mimosarum; assembly: GCA_000611955.2. Lineage (NCBI taxonomy): Eukaryota > Metazoa > Arthropoda > Arachnida > Araneae > Eresidae > Stegodyphus > Stegodyphus mimosarum. The sequence goes on from KK122259.1 coordinate 29,303, forward strand.
GGCATCTGTTTCCTCTATGAAATTCATTTAATTTTTTTGTGTGTGTGTTAATTTTTTTTTCAAATACTTCTGGCCTTTCGCTGCCGCAGAATTGGTAGTAGTAATCTTTCTTTCGGATTTTAGACATTGCACTTTGGAAAGTTTAGAAGGATTTGGAGGCAAGATTTATAGATCTAAGATTCTAGAAGATTCCAGAAAAATGTGATAAAATGAAAAATGTTTTCATAGTTTTAACTCATAATGGATGTATTTTACAGAATGTCTGGGATGAATTGCTTAATCTTTGAAGAATTTTTGGGAGAACAATGAAAATCTAATATTTGAATGTTTTACTTCTGATCCTAGAAATTTTTTTCTGAACATGATTATTCCCCCC